>PVKU01015291.1:0-18864 GCA_004027475.1 Anoura caudifer | reverse complement strand
TCCTTCCTTCCTTCCTTCCTTCCTTCCTTCCTTCCTTCCTTCCTTCCTTCCTTCCTTCCTTCCTTCCTTCCTTCTTTCCATCTGACTGTGTGGTGCTCAAGATTGTAGAAGCTATGGTGTGGCTTTGAGGTGACAGCCATAGGAAGAGAAGCCAGCTTGTAGAGGGTGCCAGAGTAGAAAAACAGAAAAAGCAGGGCCTCCTGAGGGTATGTGAAGTAATTGTCTTTAATTTCCTAAGCCATTGCTGCTTGAACATTCTACTATTTGAAATCATGGTTGATACAAAGCCGACATTAGCATGGCACTTGGTTGACACACTTCATCTTCTGTTGGCCAAAATGATTGTGATATATAGAAAAATTAGGTCAAGATAGTTGTCATAGGAAGTTGTAATGACCATTGGTGAGTTGTCCTCCTTGTTATGGTGATGTCTGAATAATTATTTCTGCTAGCTCAGTCTTGGGCTAGAAAAGCAGCAGCTCAACTGTGTTCTGGAGTTTTCCAGATGTATTCTGTGCTTTTGGAGGATCATGTGTGCTCTACCAAATAGCTTTGCCTCTGCAGGTTATGACTGCCTGGATTGAAAGAGGGCTCTGTGCGGGGCTGATCCTCATTTACACTGGCCATAGCAATAGAAGGTGCTGCAGTTGAATGCGTCATCTCCCTTCCTTGCTTTTGCTCTTTGGTTTAATATCCACTGAGACTGGCTGGATGAGGGATGGGTGCTCTTGCACTCTGGGGCTGTCTTATAGGCAGTGGTGTGGAATGCAAGGATTGTTGTCACAAGAGTTTACCTACTTGTCCTTAGAGAGCAGGGCCAGCCAGCTACAATGGGAGCTCTCTCTTGATGAGCCCTGTCTTTCCTCCATCCCTTTTTCTTCAGCTTAATCTCCTGGGGAAGCAGAGAACAGTGGGCTAAGGTTCACAGAGCATCGATGAAATAATGGTGATTTTACAGCAATCCCCTGCTTATGAAGACTGCAAGTCGTTGAATTGCTACCAGCTAATTAGGGAGATTGTTAGAAGAGCTGATGTGGTTCACCACAGTAAATTATGGCCCAGACTGGGGCATTACTTAGCTAGTGAAAGTTGTGCCAGACAAAAGCACATCAGCAGTTTATAAAAATCAACACATGATTTGGAAATAATTGTTAGATTTATGAACAATATTGTTCACTTAGAAAATAGCTTACTTTCAGCTTAAAAGGAAATATATGTTTAAATTTTTGAGTCACACATTTCTTTGTGTGTTTGCTATATTTCCATCATGGTTGGTATTTATTTAAAATATTGCTTGTGCTTGCAACCAAGTGCTTCTAACTGAGGAATTCTGATGGAAAGAAAGAAGAATTATTTGATTCCAGCAGTTGGTACAAATAGTTTACTTTTCAATGGAATTTTTAGTTCTGGCAACAGATAGAAAAAAGCCAAATATTACTGATGTGGGTGAACTTCTGCATCTCTTGAAAATCTTGGCACAGCTCTCCTTGCTGTGGCCTATGTCAGGTTTATTTGAACTTGTCTCTTGCTCAATCCAAAGTGAACAGGAAGACAGAAAACCACATTTTTTATTAAATGTGAAGCCCAGACATTGGTGCAATTCGACGGTGAAAAAAGCAGCCAGGAAAATGTCACAGGTTTCACTCACCCTTAAAGGAAAGACTTTCATCTAAGTGTATCCTTCTTGGTAAGTAACTCTTGCCCTGCTGATGCCAAGAAGAGCACAGCTCAGATTTCACTTGCTGGGAAAATGTGGCAGGTGGATACCTGGATCTTCCCCATCACACCAGATACCTTCCCGAAGTCAACTTTGTGACATTGTCTTTTTGAGATTTACTCAGTTAAGTACTTTGTGATTAGGTACTTTGTGACAGGCTATTAATTATTCAAAATGAAGAGAGATATGAAAATGATAAACTAAATATAGTTAAATTTCTTCATGGCCATTCCTTACAGAGAAACCATGGGTTTTCATTCCGTAGTCAGTCAGGTCCTCGAGATCCTTCATGGTGTCTCAATGTGCACTGCGTAAGGGAAAGTCCAGTAGGCAGTTCTGAAAGCCTTTTATCTCTTATCAGACATTGAATCTATGCCTTTATATGTTTATATATTGAGGTTCCATGGAAGATTAAGCAATGTTTTACTTAATACTCATATACATAATTTACATTCAGCAAAATGCATCTATTTGAAGTGTGCAGTTTGTGGCTTTTTACAAATATATACACCTATATAACCATCCCACACCCCAGTCATAAAAGAGAATATTTCCATTACTCTCAAAACTTCCCTCATACTCCTTTGCAGTCAATCCTCACCACCACTGGCTTCAGCAAACACAATTTCCTTTTTAATCACTGCAGATGAGATTTATGTTATTGTTAGTTATTCTAGTGGGTGTGTAGAGCTGTCTTATTGTAGTTTTAATTTGTATTTTCCTGATTACTAATGATATTGAGCATTTTTTATGGGCTTAGTGGCCATTGTTATATCGCGCCACATGAAGGGCCTTTTCAAATCTTTTGTCCATTCTTGTTTTTTTATTGAGTAGCTTGTTTTCTTCATATGGAGTAGTAAGAGTTCTCTGTATATTTTGGTTTAAGTCTCTTGTTTTATATATATATCTTTAAAGAAATCTACTTTTCTTTTTCCTGGTTAATGCATTTTATTTCTTGGAAAACCTTTTCCTGCCCCAAAGTAATAAGATTTTTTCATATGTTTTTCTCTGTAAGTGTTATAATAGAGTTTTTATTTTTAGGTATATGACATATTTCAAGTTAATTTTGGGGTATGATGTCAGCTAAAGGTCAAGCTTTCCTGCCCTTCCCTGTATGCAAAAAAATATCCAGTTCTCTAAATCTAGATACCTTTTTTTTTTTTTTTTTTTTTACCAGTCTCACACTCTTGATTATTACATCTTTACATTAAGTTTTGGAATTAAGGTGTATAGTTCTTGTTATATAACTTTGTTATTTTTCAAAATTAGTTTGGCTAGTCTAAGTTCTTTTTATTTCCATACAGATTTTAGAATTGGCATGTCAATGTCTACAAAAAGCTTACTGGGATGCTTATTGGGATTATATCATACCTATAAATAATTCTTTTATTTAGTTGCATATTTGTCATTTTGGTCACTATTTCTTTTTATATATTCCAGTTTTTAGCTGGTATTATTTTCTTGTGCTGGAACATTTTCTTTGATTATTTTTTATAGTGCTGATATGCTGACAATAAATTTTCTTGGCTTCCACCTGTCTGTCAGTCTTTATTTTCACCTGATTTTGCCTGATATAATTACACACACACACACACACACACACACACACAACTTATAATTGTATAATTTTATCGTAGTTTGCAGTTTTTCCTGATGTGATGCCTGCCATTCATATTGGTGCTCTCCTTTATCTAATGCTACTTTTTCTAAGGCTGCTTTGAAGCTTTTTTAAAAAAATCAATGGTTTATTTTCTTTGGTGTTCACTGAGAACTTTGCAACTATGTGTTTATTGTTTTCACCAAATATTGAAAATTTTCGGGCATGATTACCTCTAGTAAGTTACTTGCTAATCAGTTTCACTTTGTAAAGGCTAATTGTTAGTCTTTGTTATGGCAGGTTTAAAGGGAGGATAGTTTATCCTAAAGACACTTCAGTCATGATGCTGAGCTGTGAGCTCTCTGGAGTCCTCCCTGCACGCCCTGTGTGTTCAGTGAGGATCCGCTCCGGCTGTTGGAAACTCAAATGTCATACCACTCTGTGTCAGTCCTGGCCTCTTCCTTCTCAGGTTATTGTTCTTTGCCCAGCATCAGGGAGGATCAGCCTAAGCATCTCTGCTAGCGTTAAGCCAGATTTTCTAGGGGATTTTTACAAAGCTCTTTGAAGGTCTTGCTTTGTAAAGTTCTCTCTTTTCTGGTACTCTGTTCCATATATTCCAGCCACGTCCTCCCCCCACCCCCAACTCTGATTTCTGTCTCTTCGATTCAGTGAGAATGCAGAGATCTTTCTGAATTTCTCTTCCCTGATCCATGGACCAGAAAGTGGCCCTAGGCAGAAAGTCTAGATGATTCTAGGATTCATCTGTTTTCCATTATCTACATGTTCACAGTCCTGCCCTTCTTGTATTACAACATTGGAATATGTATTTTGTCTGGTTTTCTAGCTGCTTATGGCAAGAGGGCACGTTCTGGACCAGTAAGTCCATAATGGGTAGAAACAAACATCTCTAACCTTTAAAGGGCATTTTCCCAGCTGAAATTATTTGGAAACCACTCCCATGTTTCCATTTCTCAACTGTATATACATAAATACTAGATGGAATTATATAAATAAATAAAATTATATAAAGAAAACATTATTTTCTTAAAGAGGTAGTTTGAGCTGGAAACATATAACTCTCATATATCCAGGTGTTCAAGAAAGTAACTTTTGAACCTGTTACACTTTTGGATCAGCATATCACCATCCTGGAGTTACAGAACAGACCTGGGGTGGGGGGGGGGATGATATATTATTACCAAATGGACCACCTCTTGTGCTCTGGGGGTCCCCTACCCCCTACTAGGTTTGCCTTGCCCGTCATAAGGGAAAGACGTCTCTCAATGCTAGAGATTGGAGAAAAGGAAAGACATTATTTATTTAAAAAGTTATATAGACTTAGAGTAATCACTTAATGTCTTCATTAAAACACTAACATCCTTTAGAATACCCACAGATGCACGCAGGCCTTCCTTCTTCCCCTGCCCAGTTCAGGGTACCATATCTCAGGAAAAGAAGTAGAAGTCTGTGGCTCAGGTAGCCCCATTGGTACCTGGCACCATCAGCTCAGCTGTGTCGCTGCCATGATCTCCAGTTAATCCAAAACGATGTGTCACCTTCTCATGGCCTACCAGCAAGAGTCCTTTCACCCCTTTCTTCCCAGCAAGGTCTCTCCTGCTTCCTAAGCCATGTGGCAAAAGGGAGCACCCTAAAGCCCTGTGGTTCCCACCATCCAGCATGGCTGCCATGCCTAGGTTTAAATCCCAGTGCCAATCTTCCTCTGCCGCCCCATTTCCAACTCCTCCCACAATCAGTTATACGTGCCAGCATTCCTGTATTTTTCCAGCCTTTCTTGGCTGCCATAGTAAGTCCAGGCAGGTGTGGCCCCAGGGCATGGAGCCAATCATCTCTAAGCTCTCACGCAGGCACTGTGACCAGGGGGAGTTGCCTCCCAGTTACATCCTGGGTGGAAGCCACTCCCATCCCCCTGGCTCAGCACAAGGCCACAGCTATTTAACATATCCATGAAACCAGTTAAAACTTATGGATATGTTAAATGACCATGCCTGAGGTTAATTGCAAAACTGTTACTATGCAAAAGAACTCTCAATGGCCCTGCTCCATGTGTCTCATCCCCAAGTTCAGACCTGCAGAGGGGTGAGGGCATCCCATATTTTTTTAATATTTCCTGGACACCCTGAGTTCTGGATCCCATTACAAATCCCTATTTGGCATCCCCCTGGCTGCACCCTGTTACACTGATTCTACCACTTTATACCTGTGTAATCTGGAAAGACTGAGGCCATATAAAAGACTTTATGAAACAAAAAGACTTGGAGGTAACAACCATCCAGAAACAGACACAAAAGTGTGTGTGGGGAGTGGGGGTTGAGTGCTGAAAAAGGTATTGTGAATCTGAAACCAGAAAAGTTAGTGTTGGTGCTGTCTGTCAGCACCAGAACCAATAAATAGAGACAAGGATTGAGTCTTTATGGGCACTTCATTCAGATGCTGGCAACTTGAGAAAATGACAGGTTATATACACTCAAAACCACCTTAACATCTTATCTCAAGCTGACCTTTTATAAAGAGAAGGAAGGGCAAGTAAGGGGTTTGGAAAAAAATGTTTAATTGGATAAAACTTGCAGCTGAGATTTTCTTAATACTTCTGTATCTGTTGATCAATTATTCTTTATTTGGGTTCTCCCCCCGGAACACAATGGCTCAGATACCATCTGGATTCTTTGCAGACACCCTGGGGCACAAAGTTGAACTGCTTGTCCACCTCCTGAAGTCACTAGGTCAAATATTCCAGTTCCTTGAACAACAGCTTTCCATATGCATTAATCACTTAAGCCTATAAACTATAGCTAAGGCTAAAATCTTTAACTCTTAAAGAGTTCCCCTATTAAATCTGGAAGTGCCTGGAATTCCAGTGCAGAATTAGTTATGTAAATTATTCTAGGAACCATGGGTGGGGCTATCTTGAGAATAAAATCCATTAATGAATTTCCTCCTGGACTCTTTGTTCTATAATTTTAAGTGATGCTGTTAGTTGGAAACTCATTTGATGATGTATTTGACCTTTAGTAAACCTTCGTGTACTCACTAGTGTATTGAAAGAATTACTGGTAATGCATCCTGGTAATAGATTAACGCACCATAATAATCCACTGGAGTGGGGCTTTTATACTACATTCCTACTGAGGACTCTCTAGGGAATAATAGGTCCTAAAGATTATTCCATTTAATTATTCTGGATAGTGCAATGATACCATGGATTGTCTTCACCTTTGGACATAGGACAATTTGGAAATAGGCCTAGCATGGAGATGTTGATATCTGTGGCCCCTAGAAAGAGACTGTCTTGTTCTGTGTATTTTTTTTTTGCAATAGGAAAAAGCCCATTTTGGAGTTGCTTTGTATGTTCTCAAGAATCAATTTGAATGGGTTCTGTTGACATGAAAAACATCCAGATCTGTAGAGAATTTGTATAAGATGAATTTTTTTTTTTAAATTTGAGTTAAACTGATGATGTGCTGGGGAGCAAGATATTAAATGCTCCTGAGAATAACAGTTTTTCAGCTTCTTTTATGCTTTTGATGTTAAGGAGGGAATGTAATTGGAGGTGGGAGAAAGCAAGGCAGGGACTGGATTACAGGATAGTTCACAAGATTATGTGCTGTCTGGAGGGTTAGTACTTCTTTTGAGGGTAATTTCTTCAGGTATTTCAAGGTGTGTAGTCCCAGATGCACAGGAACAATGGACAGGGCCGGTTTAAAGGTTTTCTTTCACTAAAGAAGTTATAGACCTGGGGCATGACTACTCATGAGCTGCCCAGTTAGGAATTTATCATCAGATCACCCTGGGAAATTACTTTCCATAGAACCTCTTTTTTCATCTATAGTTCTGTGCCTAGGAATAGATTTTGGGCCTATAACAGAGGTGTTGTCAAGCATTTTTTTTTTTTTTATGAAGCCTGGCCAGGCAACTACCTATATCAGATGTGGTACAGAATATTGGTTTTATTCTACTTCTTAGGTGGTATAGGGTGGAGAAGTAGGGCTGACAAAATAATTCAGGAGTGAAGACTGGAATAATTAACAGGTTTCTTTTGGTGAATTATTTCAGAAAATGTGGTAGCTGTTACCTAAAAGACTGTTTTGAGAAAGATTCTGAAGCAGTAGCCTAGCTCTGTAGGAAAGTATGCTGTGATCAATTAATGGTGACCACACTGAGTCTGGGAGGAAAGAGCAAAGTGGAAGCATGTGTTTCTTTGTTTGTTCATATTTTTGCATCCCTCCAAGTAGAAATTAAGGTTTCTATAAATTTTATTATGAGAAAAAAAGGACAAAGTCAAGCAGGTACATGAATACAGGGTCATATTGCTGGACTATGCTAACTGTGATTGGGAAGTCAGCTCTAAAAGTTAGATACGGACCTGGATAAGGGAGGTGGCATGCATGTGCATGGGTGAGGGAAGATTATTTGTTAATATTTTATTGTTTATACTGTTACCATCGTCCCAGTCCCCCCTTCACCCTCTCCATCCAGCCCTGCCCCACTTCCATACATCAGTCTCCTCACCATTGTCCATGTCCATGTCCATGGGTCCCTCATATATGTTCTTTGACCACTCCCTTCACCTTCCTTCAATCAGTCCCCACCTCCGCTCTTACAGCTGTCACTCTGTTCCATGATTCTGTGCCTCTGGCATTGATAAGAGAAGATTCGAGAGAGTGTGAATGGCTTCATTGAATAGAAAAATCGAAGTGAAGTTTTAGGTTTTCTTGGAGGTGATTTTTTTATATCTGCATAGATAAGGCTATTTTGGTTATTTTAAAAACTAATTTTCAATTTATTAAACTTATATTATAAATTCAAAAATTTAATTTTTTTGCTTTTCCTCAAAATTCTTGGTTCTTCTTACCCCATTTACAAGTCAAGCAAATTTTGATGACTGTTGACCAGTTTGGTTTTATTTATAAACTTGGTCTATTAAGCTTCTTAAAATATTTTAAATTTCATTTATTCTATTTTTTAAACAGTTCAAATGTATAACTAACAACCAAAATCTTCCAAAATACTTAAATAATTCCAGAAACGCTAACAGATTACATAGAGTAAATCTGAAACTGTTTATCAAGATTAAACACCATCCTACTTTTCCAACAGAAGTCAAGACACTAAGACCACTCAATGAACACAAAGCTAATCCATGAGATCTTTTCAAGTGTCAAATTATTTTAAACAGAGATAATTTAAATATAAAATATGGATTCCCAAGTTCAAGTTCTTAGCTAATCATTTGGTAAGCTCTTTGGTTTGAAAGCAGATAAATATGGGATTAAAACAGAAATTCCCTCCTTGAACCCTACGAAGGTAGCTATTACCTCTTACATGGGTTATCAGTTATGCAGTAGAAGATACGGTTACGTCAGGATTCCCAAGGGGATGAGCAGCTCTAGGTGACAATGAAACACTTTCCAAATCTAACTTTTGCTCCAGTGTTGGGCTATGACTATTGAAATTGGGGAAGGTTCCTGGAACTCTTCACGTTTTTTTAAACCAAGGTAAAATTCATGTCACATAGAATTAACCATTTTAAAGTATACAAATCAGTGGCATTTAGCATGTTCATAAGGTTATACAATCATTATCCCTACCTCATACCAAAACATTTCATCTCCTGGAAAGGTACCCTGGTACCCATTAGCTGTCACTCCTCAGCCACTCCCCCACACCTAGGATTCACTTTCTGCTTTCTGTCTCTAAAGGTTTACCAATTCTGAATATTTCATATAAATTAAATTATGTGACATATGCCATTTTGTGTCTGTCTTTCCTTAATTAGCATAATATTTTTGAGTTTCATCCATGTTATAATATGTCTCAATACTTCATTTCTTTTTATGGCTGAGTAGTATTTCATTGTACAGATATACCACATTTTGTCCGTTCATCAGCCAGTGAATGTCTGGGTTATTTTCACTGCTTGGCTACTATGAATAGTGCTGTTATGAACATTCATGTACAAGTTTTTGTTTAAATACCTGTTTCCTGCTCCTCACTTTTGAGAACCTAAGTAACTTACCCAAGTTCAACAGCTAATACTGACTTTGGGATATGAACCAGGACTTCACAGTCTAAAACCCATGTTCTTTCCAGTGGAGAATAATATTTCCCAAGGGCAAAGGAGGCAGGGAATTAGTCCTCTTTCTTGCAAGAAGATGAGAAAACTGCCTTTTTCTTTGTATAAAAGAATCCAATGGGATTTGGCTATTCATCACATTCTAAAGTAGTCTAAGATTAGAAAAGCATTGAAAAGTCTTAGAGAATAAAGGGGTATGATTGATTATAGATTATCTCTATATTTACAGATGGGCACTGTTTTCTATTCCCCTTCAACTTACCTCAGGGGACTTCTGCCTTATAAACATTATTGGCTAATATGACCATTGGTTTTAGCTTAGAAATTATCTTGAGGAAATAGGCTCTGAGCGCAAATGCGACCGGGTGCTCTGTTTGGTCTCCTTTTGTAGACGATTCCCTCTAGTGGCTTGAAATTGTTGTCACTGGGTTGACAAAATCTCTGTCTTCAAAAAATTGTGAGCAAGAGAGAACCAGGATATTTATTATTGATAATAACCAAAATAACAAAAACAATAATTCTGGAGGTTTCTGGCTGTCATCACACAAAGAAAAACAGAGTGAGCTTTTAAAATATTTATCAGATCAAGTAGCTTCCTGGCTTTATATTCTAACTAGAATAAACTCCAAACTTTTTTTCTATGCCTTACAAAACCCCCGAAGGACTGAAGCCTGCCAGTGGCTCCAGACTTTTCCTTGGATGTAAACCCTAACGGGGCATGAGTTTCTCTGCCTTTGCCATTAGTTTATCTTGAGCACCTGGAATAATGCCTAGCAAATGGTTGGTGCTCAGAAAAGGTAAGTGAATAACTTGTTAAAAACCAAAATTCAGTAAATTTGAAGATCTAATTGGCTTTATGAAACAGTTCATGAGTCAGGCAGCATCCCATCCAGCAACTAGAAGAATGCTCCGTGGTTGTACTAAAGATTTTTGTAGGAAGAAGGGTGAGACAAGGGAGCTACAAAGATTTTTGTAGGAAGAAGGGTGAGGCAAGGGAGCTATTCACAAAAGAAAACATTATTTTTAGACCAACCTATCTTCTTTTGGCAAGATGGGAATCCAAGGGTTTTTATCATGCAGATTGCTTCTTTCTATGGGGGAGAAGCAGAGGGCCCATTTGACACATTACCTTACTGGTACTTGACCAGAAAGTTCCAGACTGATTACAATTATAGTCCTAGGAAAGGTTGAAACAGCAGTTAGGTTAGGTTTTCATTCTAGGTTTGAGATCATGGCCTTTAGCATAAATGACGCCATTTTGGGCCTTTGATTTTCTCTTTAACAAACTGAATAAATGTCTTCTCACTTTACTCTCCTTCTCCAACACCCATAATAAACCTCCCTGGTCTCTTTCTTCAGTATCTTGATCACATTAAATTCCTTACTGGCAGGCAGCAGAAAAAGACTGAATATCCTTAAGCCTTTACAGCTATATTGGAGAACAAGGTCAGAGACAGTTTGGTTAAATGCAGAGAGCCCAAACTTTTGAGTTAGAACTAGATTTAAATTTTAGCTCAACCACACACTAATAAACTGATGAAACCCTTGGAAACTAATTAAACACCTGTGAACTTCTGCATTCTTGTCTAAAATGCATGAAAAATAATGTATGCCTTGCAGGCTTGTGGAATAGTGAAGTTTAGACCAAGGTAAAGGCCCCCTGATACATGGTGAAGTGTTAAACTTTTGATGAAAGGTGAGAGATGGGGCAGGGGATACATTCCAGTAACAGGGAACAGGATGTGAAATGGCTGTGTTGTAGGAGAGAGACTATGGCCTGTTCGAAAAACCGAAGGGCGGTGGCTGACCCAGGGAGCGAGGTGGGCACTGATGGGACATGAGGCTGGAGAGGCACGAAAGGTGAAACGTGCAGGGACCGAGAGCAATGAGAAACTATAAAATGGTTTTAGGCAAGGAGAAACATGATTCCGTTTGCATTTTGCTTTTGACTTGTAGCACACAGAAGATTTCATGGTTCATAAACTGCTGAGTTAGATTTTGAACTCAAATCTATTTGACTTCAGAATTTGGCTTTCTCCTGTAAACTAACCTACCATTCCCAATACAAGTTAACTTACCTGGGCATACATTTGCCCTTTAATAAGGATCTTTAATGCCTAGTTCACTAGGTGTCTGGCTTTGGGGGAATATTTAACCTGGCTGCCTGTCATTTCTTACATCTCCAGGACCGTTGTGAGAATTACATTGAACTGTAAATGTTTGGCATGGTTAGTAGCAATGTGGGCTGTTGGTCCTTGACTTTGTGCAGGAAAGATTTCACAACACGAGTCCAGTTGATTTTGAGAGTGCATTTATTAAAGCTGGGGACAATGAAACAAAGGAAGGGCTTAAGATAGAAGAGGCAAGATCAGAGCAACAGGAGTGAGCCTAGGTGGAGCTGCCTTGGCCTTTGGAAACATGGGCAGAGTCAGGCCTAGGCATGATTGCCTTGGCCTTTTTGAAAGAAAGTCTTAAAGGCGGAAGTGAGCCAGCTGGGCTGCATGAACTCAGGAAGCTAGTTACAGAGGCAAGAAAAAAGGCCCTTGGGGTCAAGTTCAGGGCTTATCCCAGGATGAGCTGCTTGCCTGGTTGTGAGTCTTCTGGGAATGTTTAGAGCTTAGGAGAAAGAAAAGCAAAGTTATGTGTCTGAGGAAACAAGGGGGAAAGGTGCAAGTATGTGAGAGAGAGAGAGAAGGAGAAGAAGAAGGAGAAGAGAGAGGGGAAGGAGAAGGAGGGGAAGGAGGAGGAGGAGAAGGAGAAGGGAAGAGAACTGGGTCCTTTGCCTTAGGGTTTTTATGTTTTCTAAAGGCAGTAAGTTGCAATTTTAGGGGAGGTCTGGGGGAAGATCTCAATAGAATATTCAGCAGCTTTCTGGTCATTGGTCATTGTACCTGGTCCTGATGTCAGCCATAATGTCACTTTGGTTTTGCTGCTTTTCCTGGCCTGGAGCTGAAATACAACTGAGGCCTAGATGTTATCTCTAGTTTGACCAAAACCCTTTCTCTATGTTCAACAGACCTGAGGCTTTGTTTCTAAAATTATTTGATGCTGATCAGAATCTCATTGTCTTAATTCTTAAGGGAGTGGTGTGCAAGGGAGAAGGAGGCAGGCGAATCAGGCTGCTGGTTGAGGCTAGTTTGCATCAGCTATTTGTCTCCATTTCCCCATTCCACTTGTCAAAGAATTTTCCTAGTTTCTTACTATCCTGCCTCAGGACGAGGTACATACCCCACCACTATTAGCTACAACAGTAGCTTAAGGATAGGATCAGGGATAAATAATTGATGCCTTAGGAAGTTTATAAGAGACCTATTTTCTGAGCAGTACACCTTCCTGTGTCTCTTAGTTGAATCTACCAAGCAAGCTGTTCCTTCAGGGCAGAAAGATAAGAGATATATGTCCTAATCTTACCTTTACTCAATTTAATCTCCTCAGACTAGTTATTTATCTCTGATTCTAAATTTCTCCATCTGTAATAGGGATTGGAGATTTTAGTATGAGTCTCTCTTGGGGAATGTTGGGAGGTCAAAATGAGCTAAAAGAGCTTAGAGCTCTTTGAAAGGAAATGACAATATAAATTTAAAGAAGCTGGTGTGATTTTTAATGTTGTGCTTGAAAACTAATGCATTTGCACCATGAATTTCCTTAATAATTTGCTCTGTAAGAGCAACATGAAATGGCCCTGAAGAAGTGTAGACATGGCTGTCCTCCCTGGTACTAGCAAAGCTGAAGAAATATCAATTAAGATAAATACCCCAAGGCAAAAAAGCTATTAGCTTTTGGAGCTAGGAAGAATCTAAATATCTTGCTCAGAACTCAGAATAGCCGTGCATAAATTTTCTCCCCTGCATCCGGTGACTCAGCGGCTAGAATGAACTGCATTCATTTTATAAAAGGAGTGGCTGAAGCACAGAAAGGTTAAATGACTTGCCTAAGGTGACACAGTAAGCAGCCATTAGAATGCATTATTTCCTGATTTTGAGTCCTGAATCAGAATTTACTAGACTTCATTGATATCCCAGCTTGATTTGGAAATTCAATGGACCTTTCTATCAAACTGTGTCACAAACCATCATGGCAGAATAATTCTGAGATTTCTTCCCACACAATCTGTCAGTCACAGCCATTTATGTGCTATACTTGATATTGTTGCTATGTTAATGATATGCAAGTACTTGCATTAGACCAAGGCCAGTTTAAGACTAAGTTGTGAAAGAGTCCAAGTTTGCTTTGCTGCTCAGGAATCCAATGCCCTAGGTACTCCTGGCCTCCTTATACCAAGTTGTGCTGTAGTTATTCACCTCCTTCCTCCTACCCCTTTACATGAAATGTTATCTGCTCCATGTCCCCATTGCAGTGCCTATGAAAGATGATTTTTTCTTAATATGTTAATGGAGGCAATAGGCACTTAGTTCAATTGTCACAAGAATTTCCAGGTTCCCAGATTTTTTTATACCTAAGGATCATTTTATTTTTACTTTTATATCCTCATGGATTCACTGTTCTAAAAGCTTTTGCTACCAAGCCAACTGCATATATTAAGCAATAATTAATTTGTTTTCCCATTTTTAATTAACCAGGGACTTAAAGAGCTGCCAGATAAAGCTCCTGATCAGCATGAGATATTAACAGTATGACCAATCTGAGATGATTATATCAAATTGAGAGCAAGAAAATTTCTAGCTTTGCCATATGTAAATGGAGAACTTCAATTAAGTTTTAAACATATCAAAAATTTGCTCTTGAAAATCTACTTCCCTCTGTTTAAAAAATACCTTCAATTTTAGGAAAGCCAGGCTCAAAACCACAGACATAATTCAAGTCGTAGCTCTTGGGTTAAATTTTAGTTGTTCAGAAAGGCCAGCAGGATAATTTCAGGGTTTTTTTTTTTTTTTTAATTTTATTTATTTATTTTTTTTAGGTCTTTAGAATTACTTTGAGGTCAGCATGTTAACTGAATGTTCAAGAAGCATTTTTGCCATAATGCACAAATATTTGCTGGTACTTGCTAAGTGCCAGGAATTAATGGGTTTCAGATAGATGAGTTTCTACCCTTTGCCTCAGTGAAATGACAATGTAGAGAGAGCAGGCTTTAAGCATTCCTGATTTAAGAATTGCTTTTGATTTCTAACCTCTAGCATGAAATAAATGTGCTACAAAATATATGACCAAAGACAATGAGGAAAATGAGTTCGCGTGTAGAAAACTTAGTCATTATTTATCAGGAAACAATCATTGGGCCTTTCCTCCTAAAACTCAGCATGCTTTAGAAAAGGCTTAGTTTCATCCTTGGCTAGGATTTCATTTAGCATTGCTATGAGAAATGTTTGTATGATGTTTTTTTTTTTTTACTTGCCAGTTAATTTGGGGGAAAAACAATCTATTTTATCTCAAGGTTGATATATAGAAAATGAAATGTTATCATATTCCCCACACTGATTTATCCTTCTAAATCCCCTGTTTTTTTTTTTTTTTTTTTTTCTCCTTTCTATACTCCCAAGCTCTCAGGATCTCTCCCAATTCAGCAGCTTACTACACTTTCAGAATTATTTTCGGATATATCATATCACACTGTGACTCAGAAATACCTTGTCTAGTAAGTAAAGATGAGGCTTTCCAGCCTGACATAGAATACCCAGCATAATTAAATTTGACCTCCTGCCTTTAAACTCTTAGTCAACATTCAAGGATCAATTGAAATGCAGTTTCTTTAAGAAAACTTACCTGCTGGCTCTAGCTTGATAATACTGCTTTTTCCTGTGAACCTGGCTTATAGCATTTAAACCTCCCTCATCTGTTGCCTTAAGTCATAGCCATCTATTCATTTTCTCTTTCCCATTACAACATGGCTGACTCCGTTAGGTGAGGGCCTTTTTACAAGTCTATATTCACAAAGGGCCTGGACTGCTTGCGTTGAATGAGTGAATTCAATCCTCAGTTCTCTGTGTTGGGGAACTGAAGTACATATTTTTCTCAGTGCTCAGTATATTGTGAGCCAATGACTTGGACCATAAGACATTGGGAAGAATGATATGATTCTTCTGGAAAGGAAGATGGGGCTAATGAGGGCATTTAAATTTTCTTGTTTTGTTTAATAAAAATCTCGCCAAAAACAGTGGGAAGGAGAGAGAAAAGTCTCCATGGCAACCTCCAACGCTGTACCTCTGAAGATTCAGTTTATATGTTTAAAAAAATATGTCTTCATTTATTCTTCCCATGGAGATTGGGACTTAGTTAACTGCTAAAAAGTTTTATGGAGGAGGTTTTAATGATGTCTGTCAATTTGAGAGAAGGTAAAGAGCAGAGAAAGCTTAATAAAACCGGTGGAATGCACACAGACCAAACTTCTGCACTTCTTCATTTACCCAAATAAATGTGTATGACGGGTGATGGAGATGAAGGTGGGGTGGGGCTCAGACCTATAGGTGGACCTATTGCCTGTTCTGTTCACATTGCCCACTTCATTGCACTGTTAGCTTAAAAAAAAAAAAAAAAAAAGAAAATGAATTGTAGTAAGCTGCAGTTAAATTGATTATCAAAAGTAACTATTTTGGAGTGAAGAAAAAGTATAAATTCAATAAAAATCAACAGATGTTTATGAAGAGAGGCAGAGTCTACGAGGCATAAAACTTGAAGTCAAAGTTAGTTAAAAATCTGATGTGCTCTGGCACATGCTAAGAGCTCAGAAATTGTTAGATGTTGATGATGGTGACAGTGACAATGATGGTGGAGACGGTGATGAGACGATTTCCTTCTGTGCATAGCACTATCTTACGCATCTAGGATGGGAAAAGTGAATTCTTACACAGGCATTCACCCCAAAGAGATCGTGATTCAACCTGGGATAGATAGCCATCATATATCATGAGTTAAATAGAAATAAAGTTCAAATTTCTTGTAACAGCATCAAGGCCACTGAATCCCTCTCCTACTGCCTCTCTCCTGCTCATCTCCTGCTACTACTCCCAACGCAGCTGATACCAACACATAGCCATACCCGATTACTTTCCTCCTTCTGGGCCCACCAGGCACCAAACACTTGTTCGTTCTCCCTTTACATCTACCTCTTCTCCTTGGTGTATCCTTCTCCTCTTCAGCTGCCTGTGACCCATTCTTTAGGCCCTAATTTCTTTGGAACTGACTCTAAATCTCTTCTGTGTCCCAGGCCACTTGTGTATATCTCCATTAAGAAGCATTTCTCTCCACCCATATTTATGATATGTGTGCCAGACACTGAGCTAGGGACTGGGATGCAAAGCCCAGGGAATCATAATATCTGTCCTCCGGGACTTTCTGTTTTCGTTTTTACCATTGTGCTTGCCCTCAACAGACTGTTATGTTTCTTTAATCCCTTTTTTTCTTACCCCAAAGGCAAAGTCCAGGGTCTGACATGTAATAGGTAATACAAGTTGATAGGTTAAAATTATGAAACACATTTAGTGCAGAGCACTTAAGCTAAAGATGCTGTCCTGGTAGGAAGAAAGGGAAATTCTTACTATTTAAGTAAGTTAGGTGGTAAGAGGTGGAAGTTAGGTAGACAGAGACACTGACTCAGACAAGGCTATGCTCCTTTTGAATGGGTGAATGCTGGAAAACTTCTTTCTCGTGAAAATTGGGTGTACCACATCTATGTTGCCCCACTTAATCTAATCTGCATATTGGAAAGAAGAGGGGCACAAGCCAGTGGCTGCAGAGACACACTGCATGTATTTTAATGTGTCTTAATGTATTTCAAAGCCAGTTACATTTTTGTTTTAGAATATTCATTGTTTTTATGACCATGTGGAAATTATTCCTCCATTTGTATAGACTATCTAGGAGTGAATAGAATCAAAAGACACTATTTTTATGATCAATAAGTGATTGGATTGCACTTTAAACCAGGGTAAGCTTATTAGGTAGAGAGATATGTCCCAAGGACATGGCCAATATTTGAAACACCAGATGTTTCCCTGTGGGAAAAGTCTCTTCCAGAGAAGAGTATGTTAGGGTGGTCAATGAAACTCTCTCATGCAGGCTGTGAAAGAGTTCACAAAGAGAAGAAAGTGTAGAGAACAAAGTTTGTATTCGCTCTCCAAGAAAGGAGAGGAGAATGGTATGGAGAGATACAGCAGCCTTGAGGGGTGGGGCTTGAGTTTTTAAATGGATTATAATTGGGCTAAAAAAGCGGAGGGTGGGGGGGTTGGGCTTGGTGCTGTTGGGCTGCAGTTTGTTCCAGTATAATGAATATAATGCTTGTGGTTGTAGGGAGCAGTTAGTCATGTTCTGTTCTTGCTTTCTAGTAATTTCCAGTCCTGGGCACAAGCTCAGAAGAGTAGATCACAGACCTCTAAGCAAATGGTGCCTCAACAGCAAATGGTGCTGACACTTATCCTTTCATTGTATGTCTTTGATATTTTTCCCTCTTGTATGATGCTTATTTATTTCTTTTTTTTAATTTAGTAAATGCTAGCTTTTATTTTTATTTTTTTAAATTTTACTTATTTACTTTTAGAGAGAAGGGAAAGGAATGAGAAAGAGAGGGAGAGCTACACCGATGGGTTGCCTCTCACATGCCCCCAACTGGGGATCTGGCCTTCAGTCCAGGCATGTACCCTGAGTGGGAATCCAACCAATGACCTTTCAACTTGCAGGCCAGTGCTCAATCCACTGAGCCACATAAGCTAGGGCTGCTTGTTTATTTCTTTTTTGTTCATTGGTACAAAACATTTATTGAGGCTGCAGGCCATATAAGTCACCATGCCTGGCTCTGGAGCTGGAGTGGGGGCTAGATCAAATCTGTACAAAGGTACTTACAGTAGATTATCATAATTTCTAAAAGAACATAATAGTGGGACTTCTGGTCAAGATAGAGGCATAGGTAGACACTCTGTGCCTCCTTGCACAACCAAAAGAAGGACAACAATTTAAAAAACAAAAAACAATCAGAACTGCCAGAAAATCAAACTGTATGGAAGTCTGACAACCAAGGAGTTAAAGAAGACACATTCATCCAGAGCTGTAGGAGGGGTGGAGATGGGCAGCCAGGTGGAGAGGATGCAGCAAGTTGGAGGCTGGAGGACTGGGACAGGCTGTGCAACCCAGGGCTCCAGGGTGGGGAAATAAAGTCTTAAACCACCAATTAAAACACCTGTGGGGGTTGAGGCAGAAGCAGGAGAAACTCCCAGTCTCACAGGAGGGTTTGGTGGAGAGACCCACAGGGTCCTAGAATGTATACAAACCCACCCACCTGGGAATCAGCAGCAGAGGGGCCCAGTTCGATTGTGGGTAGCTGGGGATGTGACTGAAATCCAGCAGAGGGCTGAGCAAGTGCCCTTGTTCCCTTTTGGACCCCTTCCCCACATACAGCATCACCACACAGCGACATGGGTTACCCAGCCCTGATGAACACCTAAGGCTCTGCCCCTTACTACTTAACAGGCGCATTGAGACAAAAAAAAAAAAAAAAAAAAAAAAAAA
>PVKU01015290.1:7766-19053 GCA_004027475.1 Anoura caudifer | reverse complement strand
CCAAACAAAAACTAAAAACAAAAATGGCTGAAACAGGAGAACAGATATCAAAGTCCCAGAGCTAGTTCATCTAAGCGACCAAGAGATAGCCAACCTATCAGATGCACAGTTCAAAGCCCTGGTCATCAGGATGCTCACAGAATTGGTTGATTTTGGTAGCAAATTAGAGGAACAAATGAAGGCTACAATAAATGAAATGAAGAAAAACACACAGGGAACCAATAGTGATATGAGGAAAACTGGGACTCAAATCAATGGAGTGGACCAGAAGGAAGAAAGAAACATCCAATCAGAAAAGAAGGAAGAAACAAGAATTCAAAACAATGAGGAGATGTTTAGGAAACTCCAGGACATCTTTAAATGTCCCAACATCTGAATTATAGGGATACCAGAAGAGGAAGAGGAAGAGCAACCAGTGGAAAACTTATCTGAACAAATAATAAAGGAGAACTTCCCCAATCTGGCAAAGGAAATAGACTTCCAGGAAGTCCAGGAAGCTCAGAGAGTCCCAAAGAAGATGGACCCAAGGAGGAACACACCAAGGCACATCATAATTCCATTAACCAAGATTCAAATGAAGGAGAGAATTCTAGAAGCAGCAAGGGATAAAGGGAGAGTCACCTACAAAGGAGTTCCCATCAAACTGTCAGCAGATTTCTCAAAAGAGACCTTACAGGCAAGAAGGGGCTGGAAAGAAGTATTCCAAATAATGAAAGTCAAGGACCTACATCCAAGATTGCTCTATCCAGCAAAGCTGTCATTTAGAGTGGAAGGGAAGATAAAGTGCTTTTCAGATAAGGTCAAGTTCAAGGAGTTCATCATCACTCAACCCTTATTATGTGAAATGTTAAAGGGACTTATCTAAGAAAAAGAAGATAAAAAATAGGACAGGAAAAAGACAGCAAACTCACAGATATTAACAACCATACCTGAAACAAAAGCAAACTAAACTAACAATAGAACAGGATCAGAAACACAGAAATGGAGATCACATGGAGGGTTAGCAACAAGGGAGTGGGAGGAGGAGAGAGGGAGAAAAGGTACAGAGAATAAGTAGCATAGATGGTGGATAGAAAATAGACAGGGGGAGGGCAAGAATAGTGTGAGAAAAGTAGAAGCTAAAGAACTTATGACACATGGACATGAACTAAAGGGCCGGAATGTAGGTGGGAGGGGATGTACAGGGTGGAGGGGAATGATGGGGGAGAAATGGGACAACTGTAATAGCATAGTCAATAAAATATAAATTTAAAAAAGAAAAAAATGAAAGATTGGTGAAAGCAGAGGCTAAGGTATGGTTTCCTTTTCCAATTTATTCACCATAAGTAAAATTTTTGTAGTGTGTCCATCTGAATTATATAGTGCCCTAAGGCAATTATGTAAACAGTCAATATTTCCTAGGCAATATGCTTAGGGTGATATGATAACGAAGTTAGTACTCATAATGTGTACTCTGTCTTGAACAGCTAAAATTTAATATTTACATATGTTTGCTGAGTCAGGATGGCTTTCCAATTTTCTCATACATAAAATTGAACATCTCTTAAGAACCATTGAATTTCAGAACTGAAAGTGGCCCAAGAAAAATCATCTGTTTGAATTTTTTATTTTGTAGTTGAGAAAACTGAGGCCCAGAAATGTAAACTCATCCAAAGCTAATGATCTTGATACTGTCAGAGCTAAAACTAGAATCCAAGACTTCTGGCTTCAGTCTAAGCCATCCCCTTCTGTATTTCGATGAATAACATCCCAAAGAACAGAACTGACTAAAAGTTTCACACCTTATAAATCAGCATGGAACTTGCCCAGAGGCCAGAATAAGCTTATGAATTCAATCACTATCAGATCCCAAGAGAGATGAATAAATTAAAACAAAGCATTAATGACTTGCAATTTATAAAAGAACCTCTTGCCACTAGTGATTATCATTATTATACTGTTCTCTGACGTGGATACTAACAGTCTTGAGGCCCTTGTAAATAAATTATGTGTACTTTAAGAAAGCTCGACAGCACGCTCTGCATTACAGGGAGAAGCAGAAGGCAAATGCCCCCCCTTGACCTAAAGAATGGCTGCAGTCCTCATGCCATCAAAGAAAAATAAACTAGCTCTCTGTATTCACAATAAAAATAATTTCTTTTAAGTTTTTCTTTGGTGATAGGATTATTTTGTTTCATATTTCACAAGAATCTGAGTGGGAAAGCTCAGGGATCATAATTTAGAATATTATATGAAAGGTTATTAATTCTTATAAAAGAAAAGTGAAAATTCTAAAGAAAGCAGAATATTGTCATTTATCCTAAAAAAAAAAACCCAGATTTTTTGGAAGGCTTATTATTCATCTCTCTCATTAGGTCTCTAATAAAAGGAACCACTCCAAAGCATTGTGGGACTCTAAAGAGAAGAAAAAATTGTTTGGTGGACCAGGGCTCAAGCAGTGCTGGTTTCCTACCGTGCCATGTGGAGGGAGGGGTCATGGACCAGCTCCTAAGATGCTAGTTTCTTTAATTAGGACAAACTCCACTCCCAAATGCTCTCGGAAGAAAAGCCAACATACGCTCTAGGGGATCAATCACAGCTTCAAACTTTCCAATTAACTTCCTTTTTATTACCCCTCATTGATAGCCTTTGAAGTGTGATCCAATTAACGTGCAATTTAGAGCCAGGAGATTTCTAAATTTCTGACCTTCTAGTATAAACACTATGCAAAATGATTCCTATGAACAAAATCAATACAAATTATTATTATTCACTACCCAAAATGTAAATCTTATGAGACACCATGCAGCTGAGTATTTATGAACTTGGGACTTTATGTACTTGGGCCTTTTTATATCTCATTTGCTTCGCATGTAAAATGGGCAAATAGTATGACCTACTTCATACAGAGCTTTGATAAATTTCAATAAGGTAGATGAGGTGGATGCATTTAGAATAGTCCCTGACACATAATATGGACTATAAGTATTAGATAATGTTGTGGTGTTTATTGTTATTACTATTAAATTATTAGTTTTATTAAATTTTATTTTTATATTTCTGAAGTTTCTTCTAAATCCTGATCTTCCTGCAAGACCATAGGATTGAATAAAAGTATAAGGACCTCTATACTTTTTAAAAGATATATTTTATTGATTATGCTATTACAGTTGTCCCAATTTTTCCCCTTTTGCCTCCCTCCACCCATTACCCCCATTTCCTCCAGCATCCCCCTTAGTTCATGTCCATGGTTCATACATACAAGATCTTTGGCTTCTTCATTTCCTATATAATTCTTAACATCTCCCTACCTATTTTGTACCTACCAATTTGTACTTCTTAGTCCCTGCAACTTGTCCCACATTCTCCCCTTCCACCTCCCAACTGATAACCCTGCAAATGATCTCCATATCTATGATTCTGCTCCTGTTCTGCTTGTTTGCCTAGTCCTTTTTTTTAATTCAATTTTTGATAGTTGTGAATTTATTGCCACTTTAATGTTCATAGTTTTGATCCTCTTTTTCTTATATAATTCCCTTTAGCATTTCACATAATAATG
Organism: Anoura caudifer; assembly: GCA_004027475.1. NCBI lineage: Eukaryota > Metazoa > Chordata > Mammalia > Chiroptera > Phyllostomidae > Anoura > Anoura caudifer. The sequence goes on along the minus strand of PVKU01015290.1, from coordinate 15,515 downwards.
GTTTGGTGATGATGAACTCCTTTAGTTTTACCTTGTCTGGGAAGCACTTTCTCTGCCCTTCAATTCTAAATGATAGCTTTGCTGGATAGCGTGATCTAGGGTATAGGTCCTTGCTTTTCATCACTTTGAATACTTTTTGCCATCCCCTCTAGCCTGCAAAGTTTCTTTTGAGAAACCATCTGACAATCTTACGGAAACTCCTTTCTAGATAACTCTCTGCTTTTCTCTTGCTGCTTTTAAGATTCTCTCTTTATCTTTAACCTGTGGCATTTTAATTATGATGTGTTTTATTGTGGTCCTCTTTGGGTCCATCTTGTTTGGAACTCTCTGTACTTCCTTGACTTTTATGTCTATTTCCTTCACAAAATTAAGGAAGTTTTCTTTCATTATTTTTTCAAATGAGTTTTCAATTTCTTGCTCTTCCTCTTCTCTTGGCACCCCTATGATTTGGATGTTGGCACATTTGAAGATGTCCCAGAGGCTCCTTAGCCTATCCTCATTTTATTGGATTGTTTTTTTCTTTTTGCTGTTCTGATTGAATGCTTTTTTCTTTCTTATGTTCCAAATCGTTGATTTGATTCTCAGTTTCATCCTCTCCACTGTTGGTTCCCTGTAGACTTTTCTTTATTTCACTAATGTAACCTTCATTTCTGCCTTTGTATTTTTTATGCTGTTGAAATACCTGATGAGTTCCTGGAGTATCCTGATAACACAGTGTTTTGAACTCTGCATCTGATAGGTTGCTTATCTCCATTTCATTTAGGCCTTTTTCTAGAGTTTTATTCTGTTCTTTCATTTGGGCAATATTTCTTTGTCTCCTCAATTTGGCAGTCTCCCTGTGTTTGTTTCTGTGTATTAGGTAGAGCTGCCTTGATTCCCTGTCTTAGTAGTGTGGCCTGTTATTGAAAAGTGCACTTGTAGATTGTGTGGGGCAGAGTCTTAGGTAATTGCGGGGGCAGAGAGCAACCCATGTTACCGCTCTGTAGCTCTGCGTAGGGGAGGACGCAGAGAGGGGACAATGCGGCTGTCTGGCCCCTGGAGTTTTTCCCAGGAGGAAGCTGTCACCTGGCACTTGTCCTGTTGCCAGTCACTTCAATTTCTCCCCATATGCCACTGGAGCCCTTCCAGCACCAGTGCTGGATCCCAGAGAGTGTGTGTCTGTGTAAGTCCTAAGTCTGTTGCAGGCCCTTTACGAGGAGTCTCCTGAGAATCTACACTATAGTTTCTTCTGCCACCCCAACCCCTCCTGGTTTTTACAGCAGAATTTTGGGGACTGATCTTCCTGGAGCTGGAACCCTGAGCTGGGTAGTGTGGTCCCCTCACTCCTGAGGTATCCCTCCCAATTTTTATCTACCACACATAAATGTGGGACTGCTTGTTCCACATCTCTGTGCCTCTCTGCACCACTCCACCCCTCCTACCCATCTGGACGAATGTGGCTTCTTTAAATATTTGGTTGTCAGACTTCCATACAGCTCAATTTTCTGACAATTCTGGGTGATAATATGTTTCATCATATACTTGTACTGTAGTTGTAATTTTTACTACAGTTATGTGAGTGGGCAAGGCGTGTTTACCTAAAGCCTCCATCTTGACTGGAAGTTGGGACTCTATAATTTTGTTGCAGATTAAAGTCTGGCTGTGTGATTTTAAAATTAAACATGAATTTCATTGTCTATCCTTTTTACAAAAGCTATGCCTTTTGTTAAATCAGAAATTGTTACTAATAAAAAGGAAGTAAAAATATGTATTCTGTTTACTCAGAGGTAATGACTTTAAACCTCTTGGTTGTATGTTCTTTTACTATTCATATTCTGAATTTCACCTGGAGGAATTATTTGTTCTTCATTGGTTATATAATCTTTGCAACTCACTGACAATATTTCCATAGAATATAAGGATAAAGGCTATTTTCTTTTCTACTATGAGTAAGACATTTTCTTTATATTAAAACTGAGTGGCAGAAAGCCTAGACTGTGGTTTACTAGTAGGATTTAGCTCAACGTTTTAAGGACAAAAAGGTAAAATAAGGACACAACAATGAAACATAATAACATTAGAATCTCTGCAGAATAAAGAACATCATTAGTTGTGGTTGGGAACTCTTTGCTTCTTTGGCTTAGATCTCAGTGTTATTCCATTTTAATAAGTCAGTGATAAAGAACATAACCTATGTTCTCCATCCAGAATGTTTTGTGAAATCTGAGGTGTTTTCTTTAACCAAAAAAAATAAATAAATAAAAACTGGTAATAAAAGGGGTTCCCTAACCTCAGAACATTTACAATCCACTGCTTTGCCAATGAACTTGAAGAAGGTGGTGAGAGCCAAAGATCATCTGTGCTACCTCAAATTTTAGGACTCATGGCAAGGATGCATGGAGTGCAGATGAATTCCAGATTTTAAAGACATTTTATGGACTTCATTCAGTTACCTAGTACAATTTCTGTTGGGAAAAAAGCCCCAAGAAAACAAAACAGAGATTAAATCAAGTTACCTATTGGTAGAATCAAGACAGCACTTTCCTTTTTAACCTACTCTTTAACTTCACTGTTGAACTTCATAAAATTTTCAATAAAACATTGCCACTGTTATTTTTCCGAGTGGGTTGCATAGAGTGAAATAAAAATTTAGGGTAGAGTTGAAAAGGGCAGAAGTGGAAGGCAAAGGGAAATAGGCTTTTCAAGATAAAATATGGAATGATGTCCAGGAGCACTAACTGCTTCCGGACCGATCTAATACTCCAGTTTAATTTAGAACTGTTTTTCATGGAGTCAGAATAAAGAAGTCAAATTCAATGTCTTGACACAAATTCAGTTAATTTTAAAAATTTACATGAAAAATTTTGAATTCTATTAATTCAGTGTTTTTTAAAACATCTGTTATAATGAAAGAAAATCTAATTGTTTTAGAAAATTAAATAAGCCCTAGTCATTTAAATCACAAATAATTGAATGCCTTTTTCAAAAAGGATTTTTAGTGCTTTCTCATTTCACAATTTTATACTTTTAGATGCTCCTGCTGATATAATAAGGAGTAACTTTTGCAGGAGATTTGACATTGACAGTCACAGATAGTTACCTGATTTTTCTAGACTGCAATTTAGCTTATAATTGCACTGCAGCACGGCACAGCCAGCACAAATGAACAACACAGCTATTCTGCATCGTATGAACCAATCCTCTTCATTATGGTGCTAAGAAGGGTTTAGATATCCATATGTCTGTGCTTAGAACGTCAACATAGAAATCCTTTAAAGTCATGATGTCCCTTAATTAGTACATGCCCCAAAGTACCCTTTTCTAGTTACACAAATATTTATTAGAGATTTAAAAAAGTTTTTTTAAAGATTTTTTTTTATTCATTTAGAGAGAGTGGAAGGGAGGGAGAAAGAGAGAGTGAGGAACATCAATGTGTGGTTGCCGCTCACATGGCCCCCCACTGGGGACCTGGCCTGCAACCCAGGCATGTGCCCTGACTGGGAATCAAATTGGCAACCCTTTGGTTCATAGCCTGAGCTCAATCCACTGAGCTACACCAGCCAGGGCTATTAGAGATTTTAAAATGCAGTTTGTATTGTATCTTCTAGTGCCCTGGTATGGATGAAAAATGAATTTGCAATTTAAGTCATTTGGTGAACCATGGTAGCTACATTTGATGAACAGAAGAGACCTCAAATCTACTTTCATATTTTATCAGTCTTATTTATATGGCAGAACAACACTGAGATCCATTGTTTTGAGGACCATTCTACCTCTGAGATCTTGTGAATTAGTACGCATGCACAAATGGTGCCTGCATGTGTCAGGGCACCACCAGATCCAGGAGAAGTGTGGAAATCCTCTCTCAGCATATTGGTCGTTGGTCTGCTTTACTGTCATCATTGTCACTTTTAAAAGTGGTTCTGTGAGCCCTGGCTGGATAGCTCAATTGGTTAGAGTGTTGTTCTGCTATGCCAAGGTTGCAGGTTTGATCCCCGATCAGAGCACATACAAGAATCAACCAGACTCAGAGGGCACGCTGACAGCTCTGAGGGTAGGGCAGGTGGTGGTGGTGGGGGGAGGCGGAACAGAGGAGGGATTGAGCAAAAATGAAAAAAAGGAGAAGGAACTCATGGACATGGACAACAGTGCAGTAATTGTGGGGGAGGGGGATGAGAGGAGGTGAAAGAAAGTATGGGGGATACATAGTGGTGGGAAAAATGAAAAAAATTAAAAATTAAGAAAATAAAAATAAATAGAATATTATAACCTTCAAAAAAAGAATCAACTACTGAATGCATAAATAATTGGAACAACAAATCAATGTTTCTCTTCCTTCTTTTCTCTCTCTAAAAAGCAATAAAAAATAAAAAAATTAAAAATGCTTCTGCAAGAACAGACCTGCAAATTGAGATACAGGGAAAAAGGAAAGGAAAGGAGAATAAGCGACATCTGAGAGAGCCTTTATTGTTTTCTTCTCTGCCAAGGAAGAATTACAGCCAATGCCCATTTAAATAGTGTGAGCCTGGGATTTGTGCCCATATGCAATTCACAATTTAAGTAGCACACATAAAATTCTCGCAGACATGAATACCAAAGTTCTGCTTGTCCAGAATTATCAAATAGGCTGCAAGCTCTCTGAAGAATCCAATGGACAGCAGTTCAAAATCCTTCCTTCATCCAACTCCTTCGATTCCCTCTTTTGAAGCCTTCAGTAGAAGCTGAGATGTCAAAGGTCTCATGTGTAAATATGATGACATCTTCAGACATTGATAGTTTTCTCTGCCTTGGGGTGAGAACACTCAGTGTACTGAATCTGAAAGCAGTTTTGCCTCTATGTGTTAAAACTTGTCCATCGGCTAGGCTATCTAGAGTCTTGTTTCTTTAGAAATATTAATTTGGAAGACTTTGACATTCAATCAGGAAGAGAATGTCCTGGGAAGTCTGCCATATCCTGGTTGTGATCTGAGTTATTTCACATCATCTCTCTGTACAATGAGTACAGTGAGTCCTGCCCCATCGCTATTTATTGGACATTTGTCATGGTCGTGCTTACGCAACATCTTTGGTTTAGTCTTTCTATATTTTGGAAAGTCCCCAAGTTGTGAGGGTAGCCTTATTATTTTAGAAGTCAGAACTCAAATTCCCAGCAGCCTCTCTTGCTCCTGGGATACACCTGGGCTTCACCAGTCAAATGCATCATGGAGCCTATGTTCAATTATGGGAAGAAAGAGTTTTACGCTTGTTTCTATTTAGGTGGTATGGGTAGCAGTTGAAGCATCTGGTATTGAAGGAAAAACTCTACTTACTAAAGTTACATATAAATTATATGTCTTCTTTGGAGAAGTGCCTATTCAGGTCCTCTGCCCATTTTTTAATTGGATTATTTGTTTTATTGGTGTTGAGTAGTATAAGTTCTTTATAAACTTTGGATATTAAACCCTTATCAGATGTATCCTTGACAAATATGTTCTTGTATTTAATAGGCTGTCTCTTCATTTTGTTGATGGTTTCCTCTTTGTTGATTTATTTCCAAATAAATACATCTGTTTATGTATCTATTTTTGTTTCTCTTGCTTGAGGAGGTCTATCAGAAAAATTCTTGCTAAAAGAAATGCCAGAGATTTAACTGCCTATGTTTTCTCCTAGAATTTTTAAAGGTTTTGAGTCTTACATTTAAGTCTTACATCTGTCCAATTTCCTCATCACCATTTATTGAATAGACCATTTTTATCCTATTGTATGTTCTTGCCTCCTTTGTCATATGTTAATTGACGATCTACACATGGGTTTATTTCTGGGTTCTCTATTCTGTTCCATTGATCTGCATGTCTATTTTTATGCCATTATCATGCTGTTTTGATTACTGTGGTGTTGTGGTATAGTTTGATATTAAGTAGTGTGATTCCACAAATTTTGTTCTTTTTTCTTAACATTGCTGAGGCTATTTGTTTTTTTTTCAGTGGTTCCATATGAATTTTTGAATTATTTGTTCTAATTTTGTGAAATATGCATTGGTGTTTTGACAGGGATGTGTTAAATCTATAGATTGCTTTGGGTAGTATGGATCTTTTAATAACGTTAATTATGCCTATTCATGAACATGGCATATGCTTCTACTTATTTGTATCTTCTTTGATTTCATTCTTTCTGTAGTGTCTTATAATTTTTCAAGTATAGGTCTTTTGCCTCCTTGGTTAAATTTATTCCTAGTTGTTTTTTTTTTTTTTTTTTGGTGCAATCATGAATGGGATTGTTTTCTTAGTTTCCATTTCTGATAGTTCATTATTCATATATAAAAATAGAACTGATTTCATCATATAAAAAGGTGCTCAATGTCACTAACTGTCTGAGAAATGCAAATTAAAACCACAATAAGATATCACCTCAGTTTGTCTGAATAGCTGTCATCAATAAATCCACAAATGACAAGTACTGGTGAAGATGTGGAGAAAAGGAAACCCTTGTGCACTGTTGGTGGGAATGCAGATTGGCTCTGCCACTATGGAAAACAGTATAGAGTTTCCTTAAAAAATTTGAAAATGGAACCACCTATGTCCCAGAAGTTCTACTTCTAGGGATTTATCCAAAGAAACCCAATATACTAATTCAAAAGAGTATAGGCACCCCTATGTTCACTGCAGTGTTATTTACAGTAGCCAAGATATGGAAGCAACCCAAGTACCCATCAGTAGACAGGTGGATAAAAAATGGCAGTACGTATATACAATGGAATATTACTCAGCCATAAAAAATATGCAGACTTACAGTTTGTGACAGCATGGATGGACCTACAGGGTATTATGCTCAGTGAAATAAGTCAGAGAAATAAAAATGCCATATGATTGCACTTATATGTTGAATCTAAAGAACAAAGTAAATGAATAAAAATATCGGAACAGACAGACACAGAATGAACTGGTAGTTGTCAGATGGGAGAGCTGTTGGGGGACTGAATTAAAGAAGTCAAAGATTAAGAAGCACAAATCAGTAGTTACAAAATGGTCACTGGGCTGTAAAATACAACATAGGGAATATGTTGTATATGGTCAATAACATGGTGATAACTATGTGTGGTGCCAGGTGGGTACTGGAAATATCAAGAGGATACTATGTAAAATATGTGATTGTCTATCCACTAAGCTGTACACCTGAAACAAGCACAAAATAAAATGAAAAGAAAAACAATAAAATTCCCAAAAGTTATAAATATACCTGATTTTAAAGTTTCAAAAGTAGCATCTTAGAATAAAAAAAATACAGAGGCTTGCACTGTAGTGTGAATGTTTAATAGTTTTGATTCTTCCCAGGGACAGGTTCTGGTTTTAAAAAGAAGCCTGCTAATTCCAATCAATTTTTAGTAGAGTGGGTAAAGGAGTGACTATTGAGGAGGCATTTACACCAGAACCTTTCATATCTCTTATTTTATTTTATTTTATTTTATTTTATTTTATTTTATTTTATTTTATTTTATTTTATTTTTAATTATATTTTATTGATTATGCTATTGCAGTTGTCCCATTTCCCCCCTTCATTATCCTCCACCCTGCACACCCCCTCCCACCCACATTCCCTTTAGTTCATGCCCATGTGTCATAAGTTCTTTAGCTTCTACATTTCCCACACTATTCTTGCCCTCCCCCTGTCTATTTTCTACCTACCATCTATGCTACTTGTTCTATGTACCTTGTCCCCCTCTCTCCTCTTCCCACTCCCCTATTGCTAACCCTCCATGTGATCTCCATTTCTGTGTTTCTGCTCCTGTTGTAG
>PVKU01015289.1:0-18962 GCA_004027475.1 Anoura caudifer | reverse complement strand
GGGGAAGGGAGGGGAAGGGAGGGGAAGGAAGGGAAAAGAAAAAAAGAAAAGAGCTTACACATTTGACAAAAATGCTAAATTTCTAATTCAACTATTGCTGACTAAATGAGGAAAACAAACCTCTGCCTAGTCTCTAAGATGTTTTGCTTTTTTTGTCTTGTGTTTGCTATGAAACAGCAATATTACATCTCAGGAGTAAGAGATGTTTAAAATCCTCATTGTCACTTAGTCAACCCTTAAAACCAAATAGGACACTAACAGCATTTAAACTGCCAGTTAACCATACACCCCATGTGAAGGTGCTGGCACAGAGGAAGGACAGGCTTTGTTTATATGCCAGCTCTTCCACTTACTAGCAGTGCTGCCTTGGACAAGTTACAGTGACCTGGCCGTACTTTCTTCCTATGCAAAACTGGTCTAAGAACAGTACCTGCGCTAGTCTGTGAGGATAAAATGAGTTACTGTGGGTAAAGTATTTTTTAACAGTACCTGGTTTATAATAAGCCATATAAGCATTTGTTATTGATATAGTTCAATACTAATATTCCTCAGCTAAAAACTACCAGTGACAAAGAGAATAACCATGTGGTGTTCCTAAGAAAGATAAGGCTCTGATACTTATTACTTGGATGACCTCAAGCACATAAATCCCTGGTTTCCAAAGACAAAGCTCCCTTAACTTTACTTCTGTGAGAACAAAACCATAATAAAGCAAGCAAACATCCTCCACAAATCCAAATCCCAATGCATGAATGAAGTGACCTGTTCGCCTAGCTATTTACTATGGTCAGGGAGCCTTCTTTTCTTATCTAACCTTACAAACTGGCTTTAACCCACCAGTATCTCTTGCCAACCCTCGCTCCCATAAAACAAAGTGCTACTATTATATGGTTTAATACAATTTTAGCAGTTTCAACAGCAAAATACAGGTTAAAGTTGATCTTACATATTAATTTGAAGATTGCCTATTTTTCCTAACAAACCACCTTTCCTAGGTGTTCATCACTGGGCAACTAACTGGGTTTGGGGGTGGGGGGGAGAACACGTAATTTTCTACCCTCAACTTGCTTAAGAGTTTCGTTTGGCCCTCTTTAGGCAGGAAATAATGACCACCACCAGACTATGTTAATTAATTCCTAAGTACCATAGCACAGACCAGTGCTGCAAGGAGAGCGCCAAAACTAGAAGATGGATGGAAGACTCCACAGAGGAAACTGACGTGAAGGTGAGGGAACAGCCAGATGTTAAGGTAAGCAGTCGGTTAGTTTTAGATACTATATGCCAGGACACTATTCTAAATTATATAATTAGCTTATTTAAACCTCACAGTAACATGAAGACATGTACTATTATCATCCCATTTTACAGATGAGAAAATCAACCGAGCTCTCAACTAGTTAAGAGGAACAACTGGTACTCAAACCCAGGCAGCTGAATTACACAGCATGTGTACTCACTCCAGCATTACTGTAAGCTGCCTCCAAATGCTGCAGAAGTGAAGATGGTCCAATCAAAATAAAAAGAACCTCAGAAATGAACATGGCAAGTTTGTGGAATAAACAGAGAAATACCAAAGCCAGAATTTATGTAAAATGATAAAAATGGTAAAAACAAACAAAGAAAACCCAGTAGAAAGAAACTTAGTTCCCCTTACTATCCACTTTTATAATTTCTCTTTTATGCGGTGGAGAGGAGTGTGCTGTTGTTGCTGAATGTTGGATACAATTACCAACTTTAAAGATTCTTAACTGCTTTAAATTTCTAGCAATAAGATTACAATTCTGGCTTTAGTTTCATAAGACAACTTGTTACATTAACTTATTTTCAGATACATTATCTCTATGATAAAGGGACAGATGGTAACAGACTAGCAAACCAATCAGCAAAATCAGGCCTTGACTCAGTATTGGCTAGAAGTCTCAAGGGCTAGTGTAAACCTAACAGGTTAAACTGTCTTACTTTAAAAAAAACACATACTAAAGCCCTGGCTGATGTGGCTCAGTGGACTGTGCACTCGCCTGTAAACCACAAGGTCGTCAGTTGATTCCCGTCAGGGAACATGCCTGGGTTGCAGGCCAGGGGCTTGCGACAGTTTCTCTCCCTCTTTTTCTCCCTCCCTTCCCCTCTCTCAATAAATAGATAAGTAAATAAAAATAAATAAATTTTAAAAATAAAATAATGAATCACTTTATACACTACTGTATAAGTAAAAATACATCTGTGGTTAGTATAATAATTTGGAAGTCAATTTTTACTTGTTAATGATTAGTTGAATTAATAAAAATTATGCTATAACAGGCCTTATAATCTGCAATTGCTAATGAGACACACAAAAAAAATCAAATAAATTAGAATCCCTGATCTAATTTCAAACTTTATTTTAAACTTAAAGCCCCTTTTCCTAACAAGCCAAAGTGAACCATCTAAGAAACTCTGCAGATGCAACTGTTCTATTAGAAATCAGACTATAAAAACTCAAAATTAACTAAACTGAAATGCAAGACACCCTCAAGTTCTTAAAGATCAGCCAATCACACAATTATCTTTAATCAGATTACAAAACTACTCTGAATTAAAGTTTAAATTGCTTAAGAAATATCAAATAAATTACATTCATAATCAATCTTCAGCATTCATCAATCACTATGGGCCAGACCTGTACCGAACTCCACCTTTATATTATACCATTTTACAAAAGTGAAACTAAAACCTTGAGGTAGGTTGCCCAAGGTTACTCAGCTAAGAATTTAAACCTGACCACTTAAATCATTAGGCTACTGCTCAAGTAAGAAAATTAATTAATGAATTAAAGATGGAAAATAAATTTTGGAAGAGGTCTCTTAATCTGTCTAAAAATCATAGTTTTTATTTTTTTCAACCAAAAATTAGTTTCCTCAAGGTTCCCAAAGGAGAAAGGGTTAATCATTCTGTACAGAGATATGCATCTGCACCTACTTTTGAAACTATAGGAAACCGATGGAAATTCCAATAGTTACAGTTAGGGCCAGCATTAATTGAGGGACCCTCCCTATCAGGAAAGGTGGTGGACACTTCAAACATCTTAATCTTCACAAAACCAAGCAGAAGCAAGTGGCATTACCTGACTTGACAAACTAAAAATAAATAAATAAATAAGATTCAGAAATCCCAAGATTATGCTGCTAACCTGTAACTAAACAAGGCCTGGAAACTCAGGGTCAAATCTAAAATAGCATTCTTTCCATTAGTCTACCTAACCTTAAATTAAATAAATTATTTCTTTGTCTCTGCCCTCCTAAAACGTAAGAGATTGGAAAACGTATGATTGGAAATACACTGTAGATGGTATGAGGTCAGCGTGGTCCAATGCGGTAGTCACTAGCCACACGTGGCTACTAAACACATCGAGTTTAAATTTTCTGAAATAAAATAATCACTTTGTACTTCCTAGGCTTCAATTACTTACATATCAAATTTTACTTCAATAACTGTTTCAGCAACCTAGATAAGTTACAAACTATTTCTCATTCCAACAAATTTGCTCTTCTAATTGTTGCAAGTGAGTATGCCTCCAGAATTCAAAAATCGCAAAGGTTGTGGTAATATGATTTCCCTCTCGTAAAAAATCCTCTTAAAAGATGTCGCAGGTATGAAATAAGACTGAGCCACAGGAGAAGCGCAGCCCTTTGGAGTCTCCTGCAATTTCTATAGCATTCACTCATATCTTGGAAGCACTTAGAGCGAAGCTACCAAGAGGGTTTAAGAATGCAACGACGATACTGCGTCGTATTTGCGGACTTGAGCTCACCCAGAAACTCGTAAAATATAAAAAACGTGACTTTCCAGTTAAGAACAGGTTTTAAAAGGTGCACGAAAGGCCAAAAAAGAAACCCAAGCTCCCCACAACACACGCCATAAGTTTTAATACAAACAAGAGAGCGTTTATACGACAAAAGTGGGGAAAACAAAATGGGAAAATCGTTCCCGTTCCACCAAAATGGAGGGATCACGCAGGGAAAAGAGCAGCCCTGGGGGCGCGCGACAGCGCCCACGCCTCTTTCCGGTTGGTGGCTTCCCGCCCCAGGCCCTAAATGCCACGCGGCCGCCCGCCGCCCCTGCAGGGAGGGAGCACAGGTAGAGTGGCGGGCATGGCGGGAGACAGTAGGCTCAGAGCAAGGGGTCCACTCACGTTCTCGCAGCCTGTTCTTGAAGTTGGGGTCACTCCGTCTCTTGCGGTCGAAATAGATGCAGTACCCGATGAAGAGGGCTCCGCACACGCCGGCAGCGATGGCGCTGTTCCGGCCCACCATGTTTTCTCGACCGCAGTGAGGAGTCGGCAGCCGAGGGGTCCAGAGAAGAAACCGTTGACCAAGAACGCTCGAAGCTGAGCGCACCGCACCGCTCAAACTGGCGCCCGCTGCGAAAGAGAAGGAAAAGCCGGGAGCGCCATTTCCGGCCCCGACACCCGAGGCCCCCGGGCCGTCCACGGCAGTGCCTGAGCAGACCCCCACGGCAGTCCGGGGCAGCGCCTGGGCGGAGGCCCCCGGGCTGCCCGCCGCAGTGCCTGCGCGGAGGCGCGCGAGCCGCTTTTGCGTCTGCGCGGGGGACGTAGGCGGGGTCTCTGAGAAGTCGGCCGCGGTGTGCGGGTCTACGTCCAGAGTGTGCGAGAGGTCGTGTACGTACGCACGGCTGGAACTGGCGTAGGTGGAAGGTTGCTGACGTCAAATGCTTCCATTTCTCTTGTGAAGTGCTGCCCCCCTGCGACTTGTTTCAAGTTCGGTCACAACCCATCGTGCAAAAAGCTCCGTAACTAGTTATTGTTTCAAAAGAATGTTATAATATGGTATCCTGAGTGTAAGAAAATAAAATGCAGCAGTGCTAGAAAATATATAACCGTAAGAGATATTGAAGGAAAAAAGAAAACCTGAGTAGTTTTGTAGCCACACGAAGCATTATATATGTGGGTTAAATTTTAAAAGACAAAACCTTGGGCAGAAAGCATACGGTAGTCCAGCCCAGGGCCGTGGGTCCTCTGCCTGCTGCTGGGCCTGTCTGCCGAAGCGCTGCGCCCCGAGTGACAGGAAAGTCGCTGTTTGTTAGCCTGCAGACACCTTACTTTCTTTAATCCAGCCTTTGGTTTTGATTTTTCCCCCGTTGACTCAAACGGCCCCTACCTAGTAATCGTTAAGGCTTCAGGACTATGGGGCTCGCTCAGTAAGTCTTAGAAACCAGGTGCTGAGTCAAACTAAACGTAGTGTGTTGGCCTCAGTTGTTTGGGCTCCGGACCCAGGAAAGCAGAACTTGCACACAGAACGAATCATTGCAAAGCTGGATGGAACAACTCCACGGCCGACCTGTGGAGCCCAGGCTGTGACCAAGCACGCCCCGCCCTGGCATCCGCGGTCGTTAGAGACCGGGACCGACTCCACTCTTAGGCACCACGAGGACTGATGTCTCCCTGTATGATCCGTTCCCAGGAAGCCACTGGGAGCCAGGTCTCCGAGTAGGAGCTACCTGTGACTCCGGGCATGGCGCCATCTCCTTAATAAACCCTTCCTTTCCTGACTTCAAACTCCGGTAACATCCTCTGCGGCCCTGGCTGGTAGTTACGCTGTGGGGCTGGGACTTTGATCCCGGTCCTATCCGCCCTACCTCCGGGAGTCGAGGGGGGCCGGGGTTTGAGTTCAATTTTTGGTCCTACACAGTGAAACCTGAATAAAAACTCTGGGCACGGAGCCCATGAGCTACCAGGATTACATCGGTGTGCCACGTGCTAGGGCGAGGAGGTATGCTGACCCCCCAGGGAGGGGACGCTGGAACCTTCGCACACGGGAATCTCCCAGGCCTCTCCCCATGCCGCTTTGTCTTTGGCTGGTTTTGATCTGTATCCTTTTGTTATAATAAAACCAATCATAACTACAGGACATTCCTGAGTTGTGAGTCCTTACAGTGAGTTGTTGAACCTGGGGTTAGTGAGAACCTCCAATTTGGTACCTAGCTGCTCAGAACAGTGGCCCAGAGCACCCCCTCCCCCTCCAATTTGTGACAGCTGTCTGAAGTGAGGGTTGTCCTGTAGGGACTGTGCCCTTAACCTGTGCAGTTTAGCCTAACCCTGGATGGCTGGTGTCAGAAGTTACTGCAAGGGTACCTTGGAAACATTAGGCTGGAAGCCCTAACCTGGAGCCTGGGAAGGCCCGACAGCTTAAATGACAACGAAGCGGAGACCCTATGGAAGACTAGAAAATGGGCCGAACATACGTGTGCAGTGCCTGGACTGGGGTGGGGTAAGAAGAGTGCAAAGGTGCATATGTACCGAAGCAAATTATTGAGATCAGAGGGCTGTGCATTCCATATACCCTGCATGCAAACATTCTTTATTCTTCCCATCCCAAAAAACTGTCAGGGAACGTCATTGGATAGAGGTGTATCCTGAGCCTCAGGTTTACTGGAACACAAAAGGCTTGTCCAAGGCTACACAGGTGACATGACGCCAAGAACTTGACCCTCTTGAAAATTTGAGATTATGTGGGAGGTTGTGACTACCCTTCTCTGTCCCCACACTGTGCATAGTAAATACAACATAAATGTTCAGGTCACTGCTATGAGGTGCAAGAGACCAGGTGACATGTTACATACACAAAGCAGTTAGAGCAACATCAGCACCTTTGAAGCCCTTGCCCACTCTACATTTTTAAGTATCTGTTTTAAGAATCTTGCAGTAGAAACAATCATAAGTCCCCTAGACACTTGTTTATGAGTGGAATCATTAGTGGGCTGTGGAATGGCCTTGGTAGGTCATTACCACTCTTTTTTAATAAAGTATCCAACACCAACACTTATAGTTAGGACCAGTACTGTCATATGAAACTTTCGTGTCAGTTACGTACAGCCGTGTTTGTGCTGGTCACAATGCAAAATTAAAGCTACCGTAGGTCATAGTCAGAAAAGTGCCACACTGCTGATCTAGACCAAGACCCTTATTTCACCAATCAAGATATTTAGATAGAGCCCTGGCTGGTGTAGCTCAGTGGACTGAGCACCGGCTGTGAACCAAAAGGTCGCAGTTCGATTCCCAGTCAGGACATATGCCTGGGTTGCAGGCCAGGTCCCCAGTGGGGGCATGTGAGAGGCAACCACACACTGATGTTTCTCTCCCTCTCTTTCTCCTTCCCTTCCCCTCCCTCTAAAAATAAAGAAATAAAATATTAAAAAAAAAAAAACATATTTAGATAGAGGCTTGTCCAAGGCCATGTACAGCCCTCTGGGTTAAGAATCAGATGCCCTTACACCCTAGTCCAGGGCTCTTTACATGAAAACCTGAGAAACCAAAAAAACACTATGTTCAGGACACTAAAATTATATGAATTTATAGAAATTTTTACTATCAGAATACATAACTACATATAATGTACACTATAAATAAAATATACCCAGTAAAATTATATACTATAGATCTAGTCTGTGTAGTTTATAGATAATGCATCTTTATTTAAACTTAAATGGAAATATGTGCAAAAATGCTCACGAATCAAGTAATAAGGATATACTTAACCCTACTTATGAAAAACAAGGTTCTAAGCACTAGAGAGGATATGTAACCATAAAAAAAATACTCAACCCTTGGATACAGGAAAATGGAGCTGTTTTCTACAGAGCCATATTGTAAAAATTCATGAAGTTTTCCTTGTGCTATACCAAGACAGGACTGTCAAAATAATCAGTAATAACGGTCTCCCCATCCCCTTACCCACCTAAGGAGTATGATGCGTGTCACACAGATTCCACCTGCCTCCAATCAGCCCTGGCACCCTCTGGTTTATTCCTACTCCTCCCTACTGGACACAGACTTGGTATCTCAGCTGACTTGGTAAGATTTGTGAGCAGGGACACCAGCTGTGTCACCAAGTTAAGTCTCAAGGGAATGCAATGTTATTCTTGCCCCTTGTTGAACTTTTATACACTGTGACTTAATCACCATTTGTATCAGATGATGTTTCCTTCAAATACGATTTTTTGAAAGATTGTTTCATTTTATGGGCAATATAAACTGAAGAACCACATGGTTTCCTGGGAGAGTATCTTTCAAATGAAAGAATAGAAATAAAAGTAGAAACCTGCTTATAGCCAATTTGCCGAAGGCTTCAATAACCAGTCTAATCACTGATTAACAAACAAGAAATCAGAGCAACATTTCACATAATACTTCATATTCTTGTTTTTAGTTATCATTAGGTTGATGAAATAAAATAAAAACCCAGAACTCCAATTATCACCAGTGTAAGAGAAAGGAAGAAAAATGAGTGGCTGTTATGTAAAAGCCCTTAAACGCTTCTTCTTCTTAGGGACTATAATTAGACCTTATCAGTATTCCCATTGTAGCTGTTTAGATACTTTGACTAGGTACAATTGGTAAGAAAGTTTAACATTTTAGTTTTTATTTTTGATTTTAGAGAGAGGGGTAAGGAGAGATAAAGAGAAGGGGAGAAACATCGACTGGTTGCCTTCCACACACACCCAGACCTGGGACTGAACCTGCAACCCACGCATGTGCCCTGACTGGGAATCAACCAGCAACCTCAGGGGTAGTGTTTTATTTTTCTTTAAATTTACTTTTTAATTTAGTCTCTCATTTCAAAGTAATTCTCGAAATAACTGTCTTATGTGTTAATTGTATCTTTGTAACATACACTAAAATAATACATAACCACTAAAATTCTAAATGTTTACCCTAAGTCTAAAATCATCTCTTACATCATTAGCAGTAACACATAACCCATAACTAACCTGCCTACCTCTTAAAACAAATGCTTCATAGGTACTGTTACAATGCAAATAAACTGAAAACGTTTCCATGTTCAAATACACCACCCATAAAAAATTCTGTAACTCAATACACGGGTTCACCACACTTCTATTAATAGTACTCAGTAGGAAAAAACAATTCAGATGGCTACTTCTGTTTTTTCTGTTTCTTAGTTCGTCCACTTTTCTTCTGTCCTTTCTTCTTCTTCTTGACAAGAACAGCTTTTTCTCCAACAAATAAACTTGTAGAATGTCCTACATTTTTTGAAGCAAAATTAAATCTGTTCTTAGGTTTACTGGCATTCTTCAAATTGGGATTTGAATTTTGTTTTAGTTTTTCTTTATTAACAGAACGCATGACTCTAAGTTTTCTTCCCATCAGTTCAGAATTATTTAATTTCAGAGCAAGATGAACAGCATCTGTATTCTGCAAAACAAAAATGTATATATGTGTATATTTATATATGTGTATCAGATACATACATGTACAAATATATAAATACACAAATATATATTTGTATCAGATGATATATATACACGCGGGCGCGCGCGCGTGTGTGTGTGAATTCCAAGCAGAAACTCATCTTCAAAGAAACAACTACCTTTACTGGACCCTAACAGCCTGCACATGTGGGAGCCCCTCCCGCTCCCACATCCACGAAGCCCAGTCCAGCAGTCAGCGGCTGTGCTGTGGTCTCCTTTCAGTCACGCTCCCCACACATTTTTCCCCATGACGCACTCGAGCTGCCTTGCCAAGTTACTGGATAAGTCAGAGCCCTAACAGCCTTCCTTCTTCTCACTGTGAAATGAACTTCCAAGTAACTAGTCAGTCATATGGAATCTTTTAAAAACCAATGAGCCTATTTTGCCCAAGGCTCTTTCTGCAAAAGGTCTGATGTATCATCTAACTCTGCTACAGTGCCTGAGGTGTTGGGCTACATGCTTTGTGTGGTTTCGCTTAGATCCAAAACCCTATTATTCTTTTATTCTAATAAAGAACTACTAAAATGCAAACAGCCCTTAATATACATGAGATGTTTTTAAGAGAACTTTAGAAATTTATCGGGTCACAGAAGACAGGGAACAGAGAAACAGACAACTACGGCACAGTAATGACAGGAACGTAAGGCTGTGGCAGCCTTTCTTAAGCCATCTGATAAACACATGTCACGAGTCCTAAGGATGGTCACATATCTTGACTGGTCTGCAATAGCCCGTTGGGATCTGTCTTAAAAAAGCAATACAAAAATGCAGGCAAACATTTGGAGAAAAAACATAATCACTCCTATTTCATTATTACAGAGAAAAATAGAGAACACTGCAAATGTCTAACGTGGGAAGAATTAGGGAAAAGACAGTATAAATTATGTTCCATTGCTCAATAGGACATGCTTATACAACAGAAAACAATGTAAAGCAGGTTGCAAAACTGTATGTTCACAGGCATATGTTCAACTAAAAAAAATGAAGGCACAAGATATAACAGAAAGGAAATGTAGTAATGTTGTGATGGAAGAATAACCAAAGTGCCATCAGATAGTATGTATATTTTAACTGTAAGTATATTGTGGTGTCAGGCATGGAACACTGAATGAGATTTAGCGAACTAAATGGAACCAGTTTTACACAAAGTCTAAAATTATCTTCTACCTGAGTGACAGGTCAATCTCTTCTCCATTTTACGAGGTAGAGGTTCAGAGAGTTGATACCTTTAATATCCAATATTTAAAAGTCATTTACTAACACTGACATGGACAATGAGGGACTTGGAACATCTTCAGGTGCAGCTGCAGTATCCTATTATGGCAGGATCTCACATCAGGGATTTGAAGGTGACAGTGATAGTTATGTGTGAAAACAGTGACAAGCCCTCCTACGCATTTCAAAGAACAGTGACAACACATACCTCAAAAAGCACATAGCCAAACCCTCTGCCAACACCCGTCAGCGGGTCTCTCACGATCCTCACTGCCACAATGTTCCCGCAGTCCAAAAAGTGGCCCTCAACCGCGGATTCTTCAACTTCTAAAAACAAATTCAACCAAAGTGGAAGCAAAGCCTCAGGATCACCTTAGGAAGCTGGAGAGGTTTCATAACACACCAAGTTACACGGCCCCATGAAAATTAGTCAAGTTACATTCCACACATCTTAAAGTTACTCTTAGAACAGTTACTACTCAGTGGTTATTTCCATTAATTTAACAATAAACCCGGTACTTTGTTTAAACAAACTTACTATATGGAAGATTCCCCACAAACACTGATCTCTTGTCCCTCTGAAAACACAAAGACACAAAAGTCACTCACTGAAACAGACAATGGAACAATGGAGTCATCTACAGTCCAGCCTCTCCCTTGCCCCATGCAAGGGACGGGTGTGCCCCTCCCCGCGCTGACCACACTCCAGGCCCTGTTTGAGCCTGTCTCTCCCGTCTTCCCCGCTGCAATAGGAGTGGGACTGCAGGAGGGAGTGGGATTTTGTTTACAGGGAACAGAGACTGACACCTGGCCAAGAAAGGGGTGCTGTGTCTGGGGTGAAGGGCCAGACAGCAATTATTTCCAGCTCAGTGGACCACGTGCTCTTGGTTGCGCCTGCTCGCCTCTGCCACTGTGCTCAGTGACACCTAACCTAACAGAGTGGGGGAGTGCTAGTATGACTCTACCTAAAAAGGCAGCGGGCAAGTGGATTCGGCCCTCATGCTAGGTTTGGGGACCCGGGGCTAGGCCCACAATCACAGCCAGGGAGGTCACCAGGCCTTTGTCACTGCCCAACTAGGTCGCTCTGACACCACCAGTGATGCACTCACTGGAGGTTTCTGTGGTGAGCTCTTCCAACCATCCTTTGCGCACTGCAGGAGACCTTTTTAAAGTGCAGACCGGGTCCCCTCACTCTGCTTGAACCTGTGAAACAGCTTCCCAACACACGCAGACTCACCATGGAGCCAAGGGCCTCGACTTCTCTACCTAACAGCCACTCATGCACTGCCCCCGCCCGCTCTACCCCATAACACCTGGGGCCACAAGCTCTCGCCACCCCTTGAGCAAATTAAGTTTTGCTCCTCACCCATCTCTACTGTTTTTCCTGCCTGAATATCCTCATCCTCTTACTCCTTCCCCCACTCCAGGTAACACTGACTCATCTCGCAACACTGATGTAACACCTATTCTCCTGGAAACCCTCCTTTGTCCCTTCTTGCTGGCACCTCCCGATTCAAATGCTGCATTCTGAGCATTCGTGGAAGTATTCATCATAAAACAGTAATGCCACAATCATCCCACCTGCTCCTCCTCACCTTTACACCGGGACCCAGAGACCTGAGACTATCTTATTAGCACTGTACATCTGACAGCGAGTAAAAATTCGAAAACTTTTTAATAAATAATTGAACTTCCTACACTGCAGTCTAGAAAATAAGGTGTTTGCCCCAATGATCTCTAACGTGCCTTCCAGCCTGATTCTCCACGATTACTTAACCTGATGGGGGGAGTAGGGGCTGCATTCCTAAAGCTAATGTGACTTAATTCCTGTCATTCTAGGGACGGACGCTGTGACCACAGGGCAAAGGCTGTTCCCTTCTGTACTTCGCTCAAATTGCTGACTCTACTCCTCTTCAAGTGGAATCGCAGGAGAAAACGATTCTCTCTACAGGACTCCAGTTACATTCTTCAAGCAACTCACACACTGTCATACTCACAGATGAGGTCTCCGACGCTAGGTCTACTCGAATACGGAATCCGTCGGCAATTTGGGCTCCATTTCTATAATATACACATGAAGGGAAAGTGGCTGTTAAAAACGAGCACTGGGTTATTTGCTCTAAATATTTGCAATATTTGCTCTAAAGTGAAACCAAAGAATTAAAGAGTACTCACAAATACTTAAATAATTGTCAGACCTCAAAGAGATAAAATTACCTGTTCAGTGCTTTAGTAGCCGCTCTTTCATCCTTAAATACAACATAAGCATTAATATTTTTCTGATCGGGGTGAATTTTACGTCTAGACCAAAAAAATAAGAAAAAAAAGACAATGTAAAATTTGTTAATCTCAAAGTCACCAATATAAAAACAGCTTGTTTTCTACTCTCGATCAACACATATGATAAGAATTCCTGGGGAAAGTTTGATCGCTTTCAATAAATACTTAGTAATTACTCAAAAATAGCATGCCACTCATATACTTATACAGACAATGGCCAAAACACAGAACCGGTGCCTTCTTATTAATCTTCACTGTGAAGGAGCAGAGGCCTCCGGGACACACTGCAGGCTGGAAACCATACCCTTAGCTGAGGCTCTATATCCACCACACACATGAACAGAATGAAAGACAACTTGATTTCTCCTTTTTACCATAAAATAAACACCGCACAAACATGCACAGCTTAGCTCAGCCCGGAAGCCTCGCTCTCTGGCGCTCCCTGGTCCTTACTTTCACAGGCTGAGCCTCTTCCTGTGTGTCCAGGTGGTTTTCCTCCAAGGGTCTAACCCTAGGCACTACACTTTGGTCTTGTCCACTTTTCCCTTGGAACATCTTTTGAGTCTTGTTTAACCCACAGGATTCCCTCTTTCTCTGTCTTTACCTTACTGTTTGGAACTTCCCAGGCTGGGATGCTGCTGACTGCAGGCTCACAGGGCACTTCAATATGTGCCTCTGACCCTTGTATTTCTTGGAAATTGGCAGCTGGACACAGAGCCTCGATCAGACTCAGATATGACCCCTCTGTCAGCACTGCAGGAAGTGTCCTGACAAAAGGAGGCATGTTATGACCAGTTTTCACTCTTTTTGAATGACTGCAGCCATTGCTAAATACCTAAAATCATGATTAATTCACTAGGTTTGCAAACTGCTGACATAATTTAGATGTGATCAATTAGCAAAAGGGCCTAGTAATGACCCCAGATCCTTCCCTGAAGACATCATCCTATGTTTTGAAGTAACAAAATTACTAAAGAACAAATGAGCATCATCAAGAAAGATACTAGAAAATAATGACAAGGAATGGCTCACAGCATTCTGTAATAATACGCTATCTAACAGATTTATACCAATAATACCAGCTATGATTTATTGAATGCCTAATACAATGTGTAAGAGATTTTACGAATCTCATTGAACCTCACATCGCTGACATAAATGTTAGCTTCATGATTTTATGGATAAGGAAGCTGAGGCTTGGAGAATTACATAGCCATGATTATAAGCTAACAGGTAGCCAGCCTAGGACTTAAACTAAGTCTGGCTGACTCCAGACCCTCTACTTGTTCCATGAAGCACAGTTCTGCTGCCAACATCTGAAACCAGCATATCCTAGTACAACCCTAGTGTCCTTGTGGTTGGCTCACTTATGAATTCCTAAGTTGAAACCCATTCAATGCCCAGTGTGATGACAGTAGGAGGTGGGCTTTTGCAAGATGTTTAGGTCATGAAGGTAAGGTCCTCATAAATAGGATTAGAGCTCTTATAAAAGAGACCCCGCAGGCTCTGGGACGCTTCAGCCCTGTGTGGACACAGCCATAAGGGCTGGCCCTCACCACATTGCAACCTGCTGCACTGTGACCTCAGACTTTCCAGCCTCCAACGCTGTAAAAACAAGTTTCTGTTGTTTATAAACCACCCGGTCTGTGATATTTTGTTACAGCAGCCTCAACGAACTAAGACAAACCCCAAGACAACATAAATAGAAAGTGACATTTAAAAAAACCCTAATTGTAGTGTACTCTGTTACTCAATGAGAAATAATCTCCTTGGCGCAGGGACTACAAAGCAAGAGCATGTAGCTCTGCCCCTTCGTCCACAGCAAGAACAGGTCTGTATGAAGCATGACGAGAAGGCTGAACTCATGACATCCAGACACACAGCTATTCATGACACATAGAGCTCTCCTTCCATCCCGGAGGGAGAAAGCCAGGAGGAGCATTGCTCTTGCTGTAAGGAAGAAGAAACCAGTAAGCTACAGCACTGTGACTTTTGTTGAGCCAGCAGAGAGCAGAAGCCAAGGGGAAGCTGACCGCTTGGAAAGCAGCCAGGACAGGCCCGCCTGGGGAGCACTGGCTCACAGGCTGGGTACCAGACAAGCCCAGGTGAGCAGGAAAGATTCCAGCTATGATTTTACAGAAATCTAAGTCCAAGTGCAGGCTGGGCCTGACATGGAATCCCTGGAGGCCGCTGACAGAGGATGAGTGCCCACTCGTCTGCTCCCCCCGGGGTCTGCAGGAAAGACTGAGGGCAGGGAGGAGCCCAAGAACATCCATGGGGGGCACGAACCTGGAGAACAGGTGGGCCAAAGGTGGTGTGTGGCAGACAAAAAGCCTGACCAAGACTTTCCTTCCTGCAGAGGAGGTGGTTAAGCCACTGGGGCAGGAGCAGCAAACTCTCCACCCCACCTCACTCCTCATCCCCAGCACAGGGAAGACCCCTTGTGGCCAGAGGAAGGGAGGCCTCCTACCACCTGGCAAGATCCACTGAAGGCATAGGGCAGAGTTTGGCAGCCAAGGGAAGGAAAGCCCATCAGACACAGGTGTGGTTCACAGAAACAGAGAGCCTGCACCTGAGCCTGCACCTGAGCTGGTGCAATAGTCACACTATTGCGCCAGCTTCCAAACAGCACCCTCTGAACTGCATCTTCAACCCCACTGAAAACTTGTGCTCTTTGAAAAAAACACCCTTAAAAAGGCTAGCCACAGACTGGGGCAAACACCTAAAACATACGTATCAGAAAAAGGTTTTGTATCCAATGTACACAAAGAACTCTTTACACCTCAGTAATAAGACAAACAAGCCACTAGAAAATAGGCAAAACATATGAACCAAAGACATTTCACCAAAGAATTGCCAAATAAGCACATGAAGAGATGCTTAACATCTTTAGTCATTAGCAAAATACAAATCAGAGCCACAACAACAAACTTTTAGAATGGCTAAAATGAACGCCTGACAACACCAAGTGCTGCTGAGGCTGTGAAGCAGGCGGAATACTCTCTGCTGGTGGGACTGTAAAATGGTACAACCACTTTGAAAAATAATTTGCAGATTCTTAGAAAGTTAAGATACACCCACCATCAGACCCAGCAAGTACCTCCCAGAAGAACTGCAGGTACTTCTTCAGTAGAAATAACCTCGTTTTGCTACCTTTACTCATGATAGCCAAACCCCAGAAATAACCTGCATGTCTATCACCCAGCACAGGCCACTGAGCAGCCAGCAAGATGGATGGACCTCAAACCATCACTCTGGGCAAAAGGAGTCAGACAAGAGTACATCCTGAATGATGAGTACACCACATAAAATTCTAGAAAATGCAAACCAGCATACAGACAGGAAGCAGCTCCATGGTCAATGGGGACAGGGTAGGACGGTGATGAAGCTTGGGATGATCGAGTATTCAGGATCTTGATGGTAGCAATGACTTCACGAGTGTATACAAATGAAAACTCATAAAGTTGTACACTTCAAGTATGTGCAATTTACTGAAAGTAAATTATACCTTAAGGAAAAAGGTTTAAACTTTTTTTTTTAACTGTATGAAAAAGCAAAAAAGTTTATATGGCAAAAATCCCCCATAAGCCGACCAAAAAAGTAAATGAAAATAGGATATTTGTAGCTCAAATCAAAAAAGACATATTCTGTTAACATCCCACAGATCAGTAAGAGAAACGGTGCAGCAGGTCCCAGGAGCTCGGGCGGCCGCGACCATGCAGCCCGCCTTCACTAAGGTTCCCAGCACATGCCCAGCCCGCCACCCTCACACCGCCCAAGAGGATTTCAACACTTTTTTTAATCTCATGACACACATAAACTAATTAGTAAAATTCTGCAACACACTAAAAAATAGTTTTTGCTAATCTGACAAAAAAAAAAAAAGGTATAGTGCCAGCTGGTGTGGCTCAGTGGATTGAGCACTGGCCTGAGAAACAAGGGGTTGCTGGTGCAGTTCCCCATTGGGGCACATGCCTGGGTTACAGGCCAGGTTCCTGGTTGCAGGCATACGGGAGGCAACTGATCGGTGTTTCTCTTTTGATGAATGTTTCTCTCTTTCTCCCTCCCTTCCCTTCTCACTAAAAATAATAAATAAAGTGACAAAGAGGCATCATTAAAATAAATTGTTTAAAAAAAAAGTCCAGTTTTCCTAGTAACTTTGTTGATGTGCTGTGACAGATTAATAATTTGATTATGCAGTATATATGATAGTAAATTATGAATTACAGTGTATCAACATTTGAAGATATTGGCACTTGATATTCTATTAAGAAAAATCTGCCTTCAAATTTTAAGCTGGAAAGTCATGGGAATAAATGTTCAGAAAAGAATCACAACTACATGATTTTTCAGGTTTTGGTATGTATGCGAAGAATTGTGTACAAATGGAAATGCCTGTCTACTTATCCTCCAAACAACCAATAAGCTCTTAATTATAAAAGAAAAATAAATAATTCAAAGAAAAAAATGCATAAACGAAAGCAACAATTCAGATAAAAGGAAGCACCAATGACTTGAATGAAATGACATAAGGGAAATACAAATAAAAAGTACCACTTTCACCTACCAGGGTGCCAGGATTAAAGAGCTCAAAAACGTACTGTTGGTAAAGGTGTGGGAGTAATTAGTAGGTTACCATCTCTGTAGGAAAGCACTCAAAGCTGCAAAGGCAGCCCTGGCCAAATGGCTCAGTTGCTTGGCGCACTGTTCCATGCACTAAAAGTCACGGGTTCTATCCCTGGTCTGAGCACACACAGCTAGGTTGTGGGTTCAATTGGTCTGGCACTAAATCCACTGAGCCACACCAGCCAGGGCTTACACTATTATATTTTATCTAATGTAATGATTTCTCTATATAAATCTAATGTATATAATTTATACACCTCTGCTTATAAAATCCATCATTTCATGTACCAGTAAGAAAGAAAAGAGCCCTGGCTGGTATGGCTCAGTGGATTGAATGCTGGTCTGTGAACCAAAACATCACCAGTTTCATTCGCAGTCAAGGGCACTTGCCCGGGTTGTGGGCTAGGTCCCCAGTAGGGGGCACAAAAGAGGCAAACACCCATTGATGTTTCTTTCCCTCTCTTTCTCCCTTCTCCTCTCTCTAAAAATAAATAAATAAAATCTTAATAAGAAAGAAAATATAACCAAAACTGGGAGACTAATGGAAAACCCTGCATAAAACTGCAGGTAAATTAGGTCTCCAAACACACAGAAAACTCGGAGAGGTCTTGGCGGGTAGTCCCTCCAGGTGGCCACTGGAAGCAATCAGGAATTCTTCTGGAAAACCTGGGCAGCCAACAGCAATGATGGGGCAACCCTGATTTTATGAAGCATCTTAATTTCAAAAATGTTATGATAGGGGAAAATGTGTAACTTACAACAGATGAAATATGATATTTATAATTTATACTAAAATATTTGGGTGCAAAATTTTCTTACGCTCTTCAAACATTACAGCTGGACTTCCGGCCAAGATGGAGGCGTAGGCAGACGCACTGTGCCTCCTCTCACAACCAAAATTAAGGACAACAAAGATTTAAAACAAGAAAACAACCAGAACTCAGAAAATCGAACTGTTTGGAAGTCCAACAACGATTCATCCAGACCGGTAAGAGGGGTGGAGTCGCAGCAGGAAAAAGCGGAGGTGAGGACCCGGCACGCAGGCAGCTGTGGCTGGCAGCCCCCAGGTGCATAGGCGACGACTAGCAGAACCCGGGCACGGCATGGCAACTGTGCAGAACCAGTGAGGCCGCACAAGGCAGCTGGCTGACCGGGTGGTCCCACATTCACGTGCAGATAATACAGGCAAAGGGGAAGCGGTGGAAGGGAGTGGAATCCGAGAGTGAGCGGAGCAAGCGCCATTGTCTCCTCTCAGACCCCACCCCCACATACAGCATCACTATCCAGCGACTCGGCTGTCCCGCCCTGGGGAACACCTAAGGCTCCACCCCTCACTACCTAACAGCCGCCACTAGAACAAACAAACAAACAAACAAACAAAAAAACCCAGAAATGAAAATGGCTCAAACCGGAGAACAAATCAAAGCCCCAGAGCCAATTTATCTAAGCAACGAAGAGATTGCCAACCTATCAGATGCACAATTCAAAACCCTGGTGATCAGGATGCTCACAGAATTGGTTGATTTTGCTCACAAATTAGATGAAAAAATGAAGGCTACAATAAGTGAAATGAAGAA
>PVKU01015288.1:0-18961 GCA_004027475.1 Anoura caudifer | reverse complement strand
ATTAGGATGTGGACATCTTACAGAGGTCAGAATTCTGCTTGCTACAAATTATTTTTCAGAATACTATGATTATGTGTCACCAAAAGGCCCTTATACAAAGGATACACAGATTTAATCATAGCCTCTGGAATGAGTGAATACACTCTTCTGCCAAAACTTTACACAAAGACAATATTTGAATGACAGGAACTGAAACAACCTGCAACTGAGTCTAACACAGAACCACAGCCTTTCTTCCCAGAGAGCAGTCTACAGACCAAAACCTGCAGCATTAACACAATATGGGTGCTTGTCAGAAACATAGCTTCTCTGAGGCTGAAAGATCTGCTGAGTCAGATTCTGCATTTGAACTAGAATCCCGGGTATATATGCATTTGAAACTGACCAAGTGCTCATCTAAACTAGATTTTGTTACCTTTTACAATTTTCATTTGGGGAGGGATAATAAATACAGGGGCATTTATTTGTGTGAGTGTGAACTGGGGTGTTTAGTGGTATCCCTTCAGGCATTGCTAGGTGTAAAATCATTTCCAGTTGAGACCCACTGACTAGAAGAAGCCAGAAAAAATCATAACCAAGGCCCATTATATACTCTGATATTACCTTTGAGCAAATTGCCAACCCCTCTCATCTCCTCCCTAAGGCCTTGGTATTGGCCATCCCCACTGCCAGGTACACACTTGTTCATACAGCCTTGCTCTCCCTCCCTTTCTCTCTTGAGTTGGATGCTCAAATGTCACAAGTTGGCAGGTCTTGCCTAAAAACCCATGAAAAATAGAACAGCCTAGATACTTTCCCTTTAGAGCTGCTTTTGTTTTCTTCATAGGATTTGTCACCATGTGTAATGTTATATTTATTTATATTTTTTGCTTCTATATTCTTTCCCCAATACTGACTTGGAGGGACTTGTATTCTTCAGCACCATCTATTCACAGCTTAGACAGTGCCAAAAACACAGTCAGGACTCAATTTGTATTCCTAAAAAATTTGAATAATTTCTCCTTAATACTGCAGTTTGGCTAATACCTTAGGGGGAAAAAGATTGGGACAAAAATTCATGCTCTGATTAACACAGAAAACTCCTAGAGGGGAACAGATCCATCCCCAAACCCTGAAATTAATACCATTTTTCAAATATATTTTATTGGTTATGCTATTACAGTTGTCCCATTTCTCCCCCATCTTTCCCCTCCACCCTGCACACCCCCTTCCACCCACATTCCCCCCTTTAGTTCATGTCCATGTGTCATAAGTTCTTTAGCTTCTACATTTCTCACACTATTCTTGCCCTCCCCTGTCTATTTTCTACCCACTGTCTATGCTACTTATTCTCTGTACTTTTTCTCCCTCTCTCCTCCTCCCACTCCCCTGTTGCTAACCCTCCATGTGATCTCCATTCAGTGGATCTGTTCCTGTTCAGTTGTTTGCTTCGTTTGCTATTGTTTTAGGTGTGGTTGTTAATACCTGTGAGTTTGCTGTCTTTTTACTGTTCATATTTTTTATCTTTCTTTTTCTTAGATAATTCCCTTTAACATTTTATATAATAAGGGCTATATTATTGATGATGAATTCCTTTAACTTGATCTTATCTGAGAAGCACTTTATCTGCCTTTCCATTCTAAATGACAGCTTGGCTGGATAGAGCAATCTTGGATGTAGGTCCTTGACTTTCATGACTTGGAATACTTCTTTCCAGCCCCTTCTTGCCTCTAAGGTCTCTTTTGAGATATCAGCTGACAGTCTGATGGGAACTCCTTTCTAGGTGGCTGTCCCCTTATCTCTTGCTGCTTCTAGAATTCTCTCCTTCATTTTAATCTTGGCTAATATAATTATGATGTGCTTTGGTGTGTCCCTCCTTGGGTCCAACTTCTTTGGGATTCTCTGAGCTTCCTGGACTTCCTGGAAGTCTATTTCCTTTGCCAGATTGGGGAAGTTCTCCTTTATTATTAGTTCAAATAACTTTTCCACTTGTTGCTCTTCTTCTTTCCCTTCTGTTAGCCCTATAACTCAGATGTTTGGACGTTTAAAGATGTCCTCGAGGTTCCTAAGCCTCTTCTCATTTTTTAAAATTCTTGTTTCTTCATTCTTTTCTGTTTGGTTTCTTTCTTCCTTTTGGTCCACTCCATTGATTTGAGTCCCAGTTTTCCTCCCATCTCTATTGGTTCCCTGTGCATTTTTCTTCATTTCACTTATTGTAGCCTTCATTTGTTCATCTAATTTGTGAGTGAAATCACCAATTCTCAGCATCCTGATCACCAGGGCTTTGAACTGTGCATATGATCAGTAGTCTATCTCTTGTTTGCTTAGATGAATTGGCTCTGGGGCTTTGATTTGTTTTCCTGTTTGAGCCATTTTTTTTTTTGGTCTGGTTGTGGCTGTTATATAGTGAGCTGCAGAACCTTAGGTGTTCCCCAGGGTGGGTCAGCCCAGTCACTGGGTAATGATGCTGTATGTGGGGGCGGGGTCCGAGAGGGAACAATGGGACTTGCTCCACACTCTCTCTCAGATTCCAGTTCCTTCTACCCCTTCCCCTTTGCCTGGATTATCTGTGCATGAATGTGGGACTACCTGGCCCACTTTCCTGCCATCCTGGCCTCACTGGGTCTGCACCATTGCCACCCAGTGCCTGGGGTCCGCTACCTGCCACCTGTGTGGCTGGGGTCTGATAGGCACTGCCTGCATGCCTGGAATCTGCCAGCTGCTGCTGCCTGTGCGCCTGGGGCAGCCCACCTCCACTTTCTCCTGCTGCGACTCTGCCCCTCTTACTGGTCTGGATGAATGGTTGTTGCACTTTCGTACAGTTCAATTTTTTATCAGTTCTGGTTGTTTTCTTATTTCTTAATCTTTGTTGTCCTTAATTTTGGTTGTGTGAGGAGGCACAGTGTATCCACCTATGCCTCCATCTTGGCCAGAAGTCCTGACATTAATATCTTAACTACAACGTATAAACTGTAACATTAAAGCTATGTGAGTAATATTGGTTTCTATGATAATTACTCCTGTTCTTTTTCTCTTTCTTAAAAGTCACCTCTACCTCATGGATTCAGGGAACCTTACGAGAGTGTCAGAATTTCTTCTCCTGGGATTATCAGAGGAACGAGAACTACAGCCCTTCCTATTTGGGCTGTTCCTCTCCACATACCTGATCACTGTGTTGGGAAACCTGCTCATCATCCTGGCCATCAGCTCAGACTCCCACCTCCACACACCCATGTACTTCTTCCTCTCCAACCTGTCCTTGGTAGACATCTGTTTCACCTCCACCACCATCCCAAAGGTGCTGCTGAACATCCAGACACAGAGCAAAGCCATCACCTATGCAGGATGCATCACACAGATGTATTTTTTCCTACTGTTTGGTGCACTGGATGACTTCCTCCTGACTGTGATGGCCTATGACCGTTTTGTGGCCATTTGCCACCCCCTGCACTACATGGTGATCATGAAGCCCCAGCTCTGTAGACTGCTGGTTCTGGTGTCCTGGATCATAAGTGCCCTGAATTCCCTGTTACAGTGCTTGATGGTGTTGAGGCTGTCCTTCTGCACAGACTTGGAAATCCCCCACTTTTTCTGTGAACTCAATCAGATGACCCAACTTGCCTGTTCTGACACCTTTCTTAATAACATTGTGATTTATTTTGTAACTGTTCTGCTAGGTGGTGGTCCCCTGGCTGGGATCCTTTACTCTTACTCTAAGATCATGTCCTCCATATGTGCAATCCCATCAACTCAGGGGAAGT
This sequence comes from Anoura caudifer, assembly GCA_004027475.1. NCBI lineage: Eukaryota > Metazoa > Chordata > Mammalia > Chiroptera > Phyllostomidae > Anoura > Anoura caudifer. Next base: position 15,221 of record PVKU01015288.1, on the reverse strand, counting down.
ATAGAGCATTTTCCACCTGTGCATCTCACCTCTCAGTTGTCTCCTTATTTTATTGTACAATCCTAGGAGTGTATCTCAGCTCTGCTGTTACTCACAGCTCACAGTCAAGTGCAATCGCCTCAGTATTGTACACCATGGTTACACCCATGCTGAACCCCTTCATCTACAGTCTTAGGAACAAGGACATAAAGAGAGCTCTCAAAAGATTCTTTGTGGTGGCAGGTACACAAGGGATAATCAGTTGAGGCTTAAAAAGTATCCTTGCCTTCTTTGCCCTAAGATTCAAAACCAGGAATTATGATAATTTAATCAGATTTTGGGTTTTGGACTTGGTTGTTTCATTTCTGTCCTGGAATTTCCTTTGTTTGTTTCAACTTTTCTATACAGTTTAAGCCACCATTTTATTAAACTTTCTACTTTGTCTATTATATAAACAGTTTTTCCCTTTGTCCATTTTCTGAAAATCAAAAAGTTTTTTCCAACCCTGATCAGATATATTTGGAAGTGTTTCTTTACTTCTGTGGCAACATTGATGTCTTCAGAATAATTTCTTCTCAAGTGACATACAGGGCCGGTAGAAGTCAGGCTGCCTGAGTGTGGTTGGTACAGTAACATGAATGCCTCACACAGGATGGACAGCAATTTCAAGATTTCACCTAAAATGTCATATGGTGTGTTTGATTGTGATATTGTCATGTCACAGAATTACATGCTTATGACTTTGTAATAAAGGAGATTTATTAGTGCCAGACCCTATATATTATTGTAAGTAATTTCTTGTTTTCTAGATAGGTAGTAAAGGGTTTTCCAAAAGATAATTTTATAACATGTTAATTCTTGTATAAAATTCACAAAAATTTTATGTATACTCCTGTGTGTAATTCCAAGTGAATTTTGAGCCTTGGATATGTCTATTGTCTAACTTACTCCCTTTGATCTTACTGAAATTGCTTCAAATCAAAAATAAAAATGCATATCTCTCAAGTTCTAAAACAAATTAATTTAATTAAAACTGAAAAGGGAACTCCATGGTTGGGGGCAACAGCTGTGTCATGCATCTGGCACTGTGATTACATAAAAGATCAGGAACAAGACAAGGTTGTCCACTTTCACCACTTCAATTCAACATAGTACTGGAAGTCCTCGCCATAGTGATCAGACAACAAAAAGAAATAAAAAGCATCCAAATTGGAAAAGAGGAATCAAAACTGTCACTGTTTGCAGATGATGTGATAGTGTACATAGAAAACCCTATAGACTCCACCAAAAAACTACCTGACCTAATAAGTGAATTTGGCAAAATAGTGGGATACAAAGTCAAAATTCAGAAATCAAAGGCATTTTTATATACTAACAGTGAAATACCAGAAACAGAAATCAGAAAAAAATTTCATTTGCTATAGCAACAGGAGAAATAAAGTACCTGGGAATAAACCTTCTCAAGGAGGTAAAAGACATGTGCTCAGAAAACTACAGACCACTGAAGAAAGAAATTAAGGAAGACACAAGCAAATGGAAACATGTACCATGTTCATGGATTAGAAGAATTAACATTATCAAAATGTCCATAGTACCCAAAGGAATTTATAGATTAACTGCAATCCCTATTCAAGTACCAATGACATACTTCACAGATATAGAGCAAACATTTCAGAAATTTATATGGAACCATAAATGACCCTAAATAGCTGCAGCAATTTTGAGAAAGAAGAACAAAGTAAGAGGGATCACAACACCTGATATCAAACTGTATTACAAGGCCACTGTTATAGGGGATCATTCTGCATGGCAGTGGGAAATGTAGCCCAGCTCCCACTCAGAAAGGCCAGTGGGGAGCGAGGTCTGGCACATAGGACCCACGTTCACAGATAGGTTCTCCCATGGGGAATCAGGCCTGCATTGTACCGAGGCTGCTATGAGACTTGCTTTTGTTAAAACTCCCTTGACCCTGAATTGAGGCAGCAAGTGTTTATTGTATATCTCTAAAGTAACTTCCTAAAATCTGTGCTAAACCTCCCAAGTATGGAGTGTAACCAATTCAACCACTTTTCCCTTTGCTCTGAAATATCCTTCTCTTTGAAGTAATTAGCAACATTCTTTCCTTTGTTATCTGTAAAAGGTAATCACCTACAGTGAACCTGTGCATAGTAAATGAGGACCTTCTTTGATGTAATGTACCCAGAAAAGCAATAAAAGCCTGTACAGGCAGGGTTCAGGGCCCTCTCTCTCACTCAGGGAGTGGCCATGCCATCCCCTTTTCCCCACAGGACTTCTGTAGGCCATGTGAATTTGTTCATCGCAGTCACAACACAAGGACTTCTCAGGCTAGAGTCTGCATCACACTGTAATCAAAACAGCCTGTTACTGGCATAAGAACAGACACATAGACCAATGGAACAGAATAGAGAGCCCAGAAATAAACCCAATTCTCTATGGTCAATTAATATTTGACAAAGGAGGTAGAAGCATAAAATGGAGTAAAAATAGTTTCTTTAACAAATTGCGTTCAGAGATCTGGACAGCTACATGCAAAAAAAAAAAAAATGAAACTCAATAACCAACTTACACCATACACAAAAATAAGGTGGGTAAAAGACTTAAATTTAAGTAGTGACACCATAAAAGTCCTTGAGGAAAACATAGGCAGGAAAATCTCCAATATTCTACATAGCAATATTTTCACCAATATGTCCCCTAGAGCAAGGGACATAAAGGAAAGAATTAACAAATGGGATCTCATCAAAATACAAAGCTTCTGCACAGCTAATGAAAACACCACTAAAATAAAAAGAGAACCAACCACATGAGAAAACATATTTGCCAATGATACCTCAGACAAGGGTTTGATCTCCAAAATATATAAAGAACTCACACGAGTCCACCCCAAGAAGACAAACAACCCAATCAAAAAAAAAAAATGGGCAAAAGAGCTAAAGTTTGATTTCCTGTCAGTTCTGCTTGATTTTTGTTTTTAAATTGTTGTCGTCCTTCTTTTGGTTGTGCAAGGAGGCACAATGTGTCTACCTACACCTCCATCTTGGCTGGAAGTATTATTAAATCGAATTTTAAATAGCACATGCCAATGCTATATTATAAGATAATAGTTGTTTGGAAAATGAAATTCCCTCTCAGTAAGCCATGAAAAAGCAGATAATACAAAATTCTGGGTGATTTAAGAGCATTAATGTGATTGATTAAGTAAAATATTTTCATAAAGACAAAAGACATTGAAATCATATCAAGCATATTCTCTGACTACAATGCTATGAAATTAGAAATCACAAGAGAACATGAAAAACACACAAAGACATGAAAACTTAATAACATGTTATTAGACAATGAATGAGTGAACAACCAGGTCAAAAAGAAATCAAAGATACCATGAAAGAAATGAAAATGAGGACACAAGAAGTCAGAATTTGTGGGACACTTGGAAAGCAATCTTAAGAAGGAAATACATAGCATTACAGGCCTATCTCAAAGCCCCCTGAAAACAGAAATAAACAATCTAACTTTACACTTAAAGGAACTGGGGGAAAAAAAAACATCAAACCAGCCCCAAAGAGAGTAGAGGAAGGAAACAATAAAGATCAGAGCAGAAATAAGTGAAATGGAGTCTACAAAAATGATACAAAAGATCAATGAATCAAAGAGCTGATTCTCTGAAAAGATAAATAAGAATGACATTTAATCAGACTCATCAAGAAAAAAACAGAGAGTGCTCAAATAAATAAAATCAGAAATGAAAGAGGAGAAATTACAATTGACACCAATAAATACAAAGGATTGTAAGAAAACATTATGAACAACTGTATGCCAACAAACTGGACAACCTGGGTGAAATGCACAAATTCCTAGAAACATACAGTCTTCCAAAATTAAATCAGGAAGAACAGAGGATCTGAATAGATAGATTACACCTAGAGAAATTGAAGTAGTAATCAAAACCTTTCAACAAACAAAATCCTCAGACCAGATAGCTTCACAGGTAAATTTTAACAAAAATTCTAAGGAAAAGTAATACCTCTCCTTCTGAAACTATTTGATACAATTCAAGAGTAGGGAAGGCTCTCAAACTCCTTTTACAAGGCCCACATTATCTTAATTCCAAAACCAGAAAACACACTTACAAAGAAAGAAAATTGTAGGCCAATATCCCTGATGAACATAGATGCTAAAATCCTCAAGATAACATTAGCAAACAGAATACAGCAATCATCAAAAAGTTCATACAGAGGAGGAAGATGGCGGCGCGGTAGGAAGAAGTACATTTCACTTCCCCCGACGCAGGGGAGAAAAACCTGGCCAATTTACATCAGAACAGAGCAAACAGCCATCAGAAACACAGCATATTTGAAAACAGGAGATCAAAAATTGTAGTGGACATTGAAAAACCAGATGGTAAGGGGAGTACTTCAGAACAATAAGAGCCCAAGGGGCAGCGTGGACACCAGGGCAGAGACTGAGGCCCCAGGCCGGTGATCACCAGGCCTGCCACAGGGCTCTTGGGATGGAGCCGGGTCAACCACTCCCTGCCCAACCAAACAAGGTTTCAGCAGCACCGGGATAAACCTGGTTGCTTGAAGTCTCACAGAGAGGAGTTGGGGTCTCAGTGGCAGAAAAGCTGGGGGTGTGAACACCCACACATAGCCTGGGGAAGACTGCACACCAGAGCTCACCTGGGCTCACCTGATTGCCACGCCCAGAGCCATCTGGACAGCCGCACGCCAGAGCCCGGCGCCCGCGGGACAGCTGCACTCTTGAGCTCACGGGATCGTCAGAGCCCGGTGCCCACGAGATGGCCGCACACCTAAGCTTGTGGGATTGTCGGCTCCTGGCACCTGCGTGTGGCTGCATTCCTGAGCTCACCTGAGCTCGCCTGATTGTCAGCACCCAATGTCATTGGAACAGCCGCATGCCTGAGCTCACGGGACCATCTGAGCCCAGCGCCCGTGGGACAGCTGCACGCCTGAGCTTGTGGGACCATTTGTGCTCGGTGCCCTGGGGAGGGCTGCATGCCTGAGCTCACGCAATGTCTAAGCCCACCATTGGGGACAATTGCACGAGGATTGACGCCTGTGTGTGACTGCAGGTGGCTGCGAGATCATAGGCACCTGCGTGTGTCTGGGGTAGGCACATGCTTCCTCAGAACATACACCTGAGGCCCTGGGCAGAGAGGCTCAGGGCTAGCTCTGAGGACAGTAGCACAAAGATAAATGAGTGCTGAAGAGGAAGAAAAACAATACAGTCATCCCTCAGCCACTGCAGTCATGAAGGCCAGAAAAACCAGCTAGGCAAAATTGATAACAGCAAGAATTGGCAGTTTTGGTGTTTTTTTTTTTTTTTGAGGGGGGTGTGGGTTTTTCTTCTTTCTCTCTTTTTTTATTATTAATTTTTCATTATTTTGATCTTTTTTACCCCTCAACTCCTTTTGCTTCTCATTACTTCTTTCTTGTTGTATTCCTTCTTACTTTCTTTCCAAGCTTTTCTCTTCTTCCTTTCTCTTTTTTCTTTTTCATTCTGCTTTTCTTTATTCTCTTTTCATTTTTTAATTTCCTTTTCCTTCTTTTCTTTTTTTCTTTCCTCCTCTTTTCTCTTTTTAAACACCTATGAATGAGACAAAAACAAAACAAAAGAAAACAACAACAACAACAAAAATGCTTGAACTGTGGAAAGACCAGAGTTGGTCCCAAAGAGGGGGCATTTCAACAGCTGAGACACTGGAAGCCGTAAACACCTGAAGGATACCTGAAGGAGACAGCACCACTGAAACTCACAGGCATTCTACCACAGAAGTTCACACCTTAAACACAGGAAACCAGAACAAATCAATTTAAGAAACTCAGCCTAACAAGAATAGCCTCACAAACAATGGGAAGATAAAGAAACAATCCCCAAACCAAAGAAAAGGAGGAAGCCCCAGAAAGAATGCTAAATGAAATGGAGGCAACTCAACTATCAGATTCTGAGTTCAAAGCAATGGTTTTTAGGAAGCTCCAAGAGCTCTCAATGAGCTACCAGAAACTGCAGGAAAGCTACGAAGAACTCACTGCAAACTATATCAACATGAAAAAGGAAATAGAAACTATCAACAAGGGCCAAGAGGAAATGAAAAATACAATTTCTGAACTGAAGAACACAGTGGAAGGAATGAAAAGCCGAATTGATGAAGCAGAAGATCGGATCAGTGAGTTGGAGAACAAAATAGAAAAACATCCAGAAAGAGCAAGAAAAGGAAAAGAGGCTCAGAAAAAAATGAAGAGGGATTAAGAGAAATACAATACAATATGAAATGTAATATTAGTTGTATAATAGGGATACCAGAGGGAGAAGAAGAAAAGCAAGGGATAGAAAACCTATTTGAAAAAGTAATGATGGAAAACTTCCCTAATTTGATGAGAGAAAAAGTCACACAACCCAGGAATCTCAGAGAGTCCCAATCAAGAGGAACCCAAAGAGGCCTGCTTCAAGACACATCATAATTAAAATGGCAAAACTCCAAGACAAAGAGAGAATCTTAAAGGCAGCAAGGGATGAAAAGGAAGTAACATACAAGGGAGCCCCTATTAGGTTAGCATCTGACTTCTCAATGGAAACACTCCAAGCCAGAAGAGAATGGCAAGAAATATTCCAAGTAATGAGAACCAAAGGCCTGCAACCAAGACTACTTTACCCAGCAAGGCTTTCAATCAAGATAGAAGGCCAAATAAGGAGCTTCCTGGGCAAAAGAAGTCTAAAAGAATACACCTCTACCAAACCAGTTCTGCAAGAAATACTATAGGGGCTGCTTTAAGGAAAGGAAGGAAAGGAGAAAGAGAGGGACAGGAACAAAGGTATATAAATGGCAATGAATAAGTACCCATCAATAATAACCTTAAATGTAAATGGATTAAATGCTCCAATCAAAAGGCATAGAATAGCTGAATAGATAAGAAAGCATGATCCACACATATGCTGCCTACAAGAGACCCACCTCATGACAAAAGACCTACACAGACTGAAAGTGAAGAGCTGGAAACAAATTTTCCAAGCAAATGGACAGGGGGAAAAAAGCCAGGGTAGCAATACTCCTATCAGACAAAATAGACTACAAAAGAAGAGCCATAAAGAGAGACCCAGAAGGTCACTTCATAAAACTCAAGGGAAGAATCCATCAGGAAGACATAAACATTGTAAATATATATTCACGCAACATAAGAGCACCTAAATACATCAAGAAAATCTTTGAGGACTTCAAGGAAGATATTGACAGCAACACAATTATACTAGGGGATTTCAACACTTCACTGTCAAAAATGGACAGATCTTCTAAACAAAATATCAACAAAGATATTGTGGCATTGAACAACACTCTAGATGAAATGGACTTAACTAATATATAGAGAGCCCTTCATCCCAAAGCAACTAAATGCATATTCTTTTCAAATGCACATGGAACTTTCTCAAAGTTAGACCACATGATAGGACACAAAACAAGCCTCAACAAATTCAAACAAATTGAAATCATACCAAGCATTTTCTCTGAACACAAGGGACTGAAACTAGAAACCAACCTCAAGGGGAAAAACACAAAGTCCTCAAAATCATGGAGATTGAATAGCATGCTATTAAACAATGACTGGGTCAAGAATGAAATTAGGGAGGAATTCAAAAAGTTTCTCGAAACAAATGAAAATAAACTCACAATGACCCAAAACTCATGGGACACAGCAAAGCAGTCCTCAGAGGAAAGTGCACAGTGATACAGGCCTACCTAAAAAAGATAGAAACATCTCAAACAAACAACTTAACTCTACGCCTACAAGAACATGAGGAACAACAAAAAAGACAGCCCAGAGCAAGTAGAAGAAAGGAAATAACTAAGATCAGAGCAGAATTAAATGACATAGAGACTAAAAGCACAATTCTAAATATCAATGAATCCAGGAGCTGGTTCTTTGAAAAGATAAACAAAATTGACAAGCCTTTAAGCAGGCTCCTCAAGAAAAAAAAAAGAGAGAGGACCCAAATAAACACAATCAGAAATGAAAGAGAAGAGATTACAACTGACACCACAGAAATACAAGGGATTGTAAGAAATTACTATGAAGAACTGTACACCAAGAAATTTGAAAACCTAGGTAAAATGGACAAGTTTCTAGAAAAATATAATCTCCCAAAACTCAATGAAGAAGAAGCAGAAAGCCTGAACTGACCAATAACAGCAGATGAAATAGAAGCAGTAATCAAAAAACTTCCCACACACAAAAGTCCAGGACGAGATGGTTTCACAGGAGAATTCTACAAAGCATTTAAGGAAGAGCTAACCCCTATCCTTCACAAACCTTTCAAAAAAGTCCAAAATGATGGAAGACTCCCAAACTCTTTTTATGAAGCCAGCATCATTCTAATCCCTACCAGATAAAAAAGACAGAAAAAGGAAAGAAAATTTCAGGCCCATATCGCTGATGAACATAGATGCTAAAATCCTCAACAAAATATTGGCTAACCACATCCAACAATACATTAAAAAGATCATACATCATGGCCAAGTGGGATTCATCCCAGGGATGCAAGGATGGTTCAACATTCGCAAATCAGTAAATGTAATACATCACATAAACAAAAGCAAAGACAAAAATCACATAATCATATCAATAGATGCGGAAAAAGCATTTGATAAGGTACAGCACCCGTTTATGATAAAAACACTCAGCAAAGTGGGAATTGAGGGAGCAATCCTCAACATAATAAAGGCCATATATGAGAGACCTACAGCCAACATCATACTCAATGGACAAAAACTAAAATCTTTTCCACTAATATCAGGAACAAGACAAGGTTGTCACTTTCACCACTTCTATTCAATGTAGTATTGGAAGTATGGGCCACAACAATTAGACAAGAAAAGGAAATAAAAGGAATCCAAATTGGAAAGGAGGAAACAAAGCTATCATTGTTTGCAGATGACATGATACTGTACATAGAAAATCCTACAGACTTGGCCAAAAAGCTGCTCAACCTAATAAATGAATTTGGCCAAACAGCCAGATACAAAACCAATATCCAGAAATCAAAGGCATTTCTGTATACCAACAATAAACCAACAGAAGCAGAAATCAAGAAAAAAAATCTCATTGAATATACCAAAAAGAAAAATAAAATACCTAGGAACCTATCCAAGGAGGTAAAAGACCTATACTCAGAAAACTACACAACACTGAAGAAAGAAATCAAGGAAGACAAACAAATGAAAACATATACTGTGTTCATGGATCCAAAAAATTAACATCATCAAAATGTCCATACTACCCAAAGCAATTTACAGATTCAATGTAATACCTATTAAAGTACTAACGGCATATTTCACAGACATAGAACAAACACTTCAAAAATTTATATGGGACCATAAACAACCCTGAATAGCTGCAGCAATTTTGAGAAAGAAGAGCAAAGTACGAGGGATCACAATACCTGACACCAAACTGTATTACAAGAGCACTGTACTCAAAACAGCCTGGTACTGGCACAAAAACAGGCACATGGACCAGTGGAATAGAACAGAGAGCCCAGAAGTAAACCCAATTCTCTATGGTCAGTTAATATTTGACAAGGAGCACAGGAAGATAAAATGGAGTAAAAGCCTCTACAACAAGTGGTGTTGAGAGAACTGGACAGCTACATGCAAAAAAATGAAAGTTGAATACCAACTTACACCATACACAAAAATAAATTCAAGGTGGATAAAAGATTTAAATATAAGCCCTGACACCATTAAAGTCCTAGAGAAGATCGTAGGCAGGAAAATCTCAGACATTTTGCGCAGCAACATTTTTACTGATATGTCCCCTAAAGCAAGGGACATAAAGGAAAGAATAAGCAAATGAGATCTCATCAAAATAAAAAGCTTCTACACAGCTAAAGAAAACAGTTTTAAAATAAAAAGAGAACCAACTGTATGGGAAAACATATTTGCTAATGATACCTCAGACAAGGGTTTAATCTCCAAAATATATCAAGAACTTACACGACTCCACTCTAAGAAGACAAGCAACCCAATTAAAAAATGGGCAAAGGACTTGAACAGACACCTATCCAAGGAGGACATACAGAAGATCCAGAAACACATGAAAAGATGCTCCATATCGCTAGCTATCAGAGAGATGCAAATTAAAACCACAATGAGATACCACTTTACACCAGTCAGAATGGCCATCATAAACAAAGCAACAAACAAGCATTGGAGAGATTGTGGAGAAAAGGGGACCCTAGTGCACTGTTAGTGGGATTGCAGACTGGTACAACTACTATGGAAAGCAGTATGGCATTTTCTCAGAAAACTAAAAATGGACCTACCTTTTGATCCAGCAATTCTACTGCTAGGATTATATCCTAGGAACCCTGAAACACCAATCCAAAAGATCCTATGCACCCCAATGATCATAGCAGCACAATTTACAATAGCCAAGTGTTGGAAGCAACCTAGGTGCCCATCAGTAAATGAATGGATCAAAAACTATGGTACATTTACACAATGGAATTCTATGCAGCAGAAAGAAAGAAGGAGCTCCCACCCTTCACAATAGCATGGATGAAACTAGAGAGCATTATGCTAAGTGAATAAGCCAGGAAGTGAAAGACAAATATCATATGATCTCACCTTTAACATGAACCTAATCAAAAAAACAAACAAACAAGCATAAGATAACCAAAGACACTGAAATTGAGAACAGGCTGGCAGTCACCAGAAGGGAAAGGGGAGGGAATTCCAGGGGAAAAGGGGAAGGGTTTAGAGCAACAAGTATAAAAGACACATGGACAAAAACTGGAGGGGTGGAAATGGGAGGGTGGTAGGGAGGGCTGGGATGGTGGACTGGGATGGGAGCAAAAGGCAGAGAACTGTACAAGAACAAGACTTAAAATAAAAAAATATATTTTTCTTTTCCAAAGAAAGAACAAAAAAGTTCCTAGAAAGAGCAAGAAAAGGAAAAGAGACTCCAAAAGAAGAAAGGGGGGTTAAGGGAACTGCATGAAAATTTGAAACATAATATCTGTATATTAAGGATAACAGAAGGAGAAGAACAGGAGCAAAGGGAAGAAAACCTGTTTAAAACGGTAATGAACAAGACTTTCTTAATTTGATGAGAGGAAAAGTCACACACGTCCAAGAAGCACAGAGGGACACAATCAACAGGAACCCAAAGAGGCCCACACCAAGACACATCATATGAAATCATCTGGTCCAGGGCTTTTGTGTATTGGGAGGTTTTTTTTTTTTAATTACTGCTTCAGTGTCATCTGCTATTAGTCTGTTCAGGCTTTCTGCTTCTTCTTCATTGAGTTTTGGAAGATTGTATTTTTTGAGAAACTGTTCATTTCACCTAGGTTTTCAAATTTCTTGGCATACAGTTCTTCATAGTAATTTTTTACAATCTTTTGTATTTCTGTGGTGTCAGTTGTAATCTCTCCTCTTTCATTTCTGATTGTGTTTTTTTGGGTCCTCTCTCTTTTTTTCTTGAGGAGCCTGCTTAAAGGCTTGTTGATTTTTTTTTTTTTTTGTCTGTTCAAAGAACCTGCTCCTGGATTCATTGATCATTAGAGTTTTGCTTTCAGTCTCTATGTCATTTAATTCTGCTCTGATCTTGTTTATTTCCTTCATTCTACTTGCTCTGGGCTGTCTTTGTTGTTGTTCCTTGAGTACTTGTAGGCATAGGGGTTAGGTTGTTTGTTTGAAATGTTTCTATCTTTTTTAGGTAGGCCTGTATCTCTGCAAACTTCCCTCTCAAGACTACCTTTGCTGTGTCCCATAAGTTTTGGGTCATTGTGAGTTCATTTTTGTTTGTTTCCAGAAACTTTTTGATTTCTTCCCTAATTTCATTCTTGACCCATTCATTGTTTAATACCATCCTCTTCAATCGCCATGATTTTGAGTGTTTTGGGTTTTTCCCCTTGGGGTTGGGTTCTAGTTTCAGTCCCTTATCGTTGGAGAAAATGCTTGGTATAATTTAAATTTGCTTGAATTTGTTGAGGTTTGTTTTGTGTTGTATCATGTGGTCTGTCTTTGAAAATGTTTCATGTGCATTTGAAAGGAATGTGTATTTAGTTTCTTTTGGATAAAGGGCTCTACATATATATCAGTTAAGTATATTTCATCTAGAGTATTGTTCAATGCCACAATATCTTTGTTGATATTTTGTTTGGATGATATGTCCATTTTTTGACAGTAGGGTGTTGAAATCCCTATTAAAGTACCAATGGCATATTTCACAGAAAAAGAACAAACACTCCAAAAATTTATATGGAACCATAAACAACCCCAAATACCTCCTGCAATTTTGAGAAAGTAGAGCAAAGTAGGAGGGAATCACAATAACTGATACCAAACTGTATTACAAGGCCACTGTACTCAAAACAGCCTGGTACTGGCATAAAAACAAGCAGATGGACCACTGGAACAGAACAGAGAGCCCAGAAATAAACCCAAGTCTCTACAGTCTATTAATATTCGAAAACTAAAAATGGATCTACCTTTTGACCCAGCAATTCTACTGCTAGGATTATATCCTAAGAACCCTGAAACACCAATCCAAAAGAACCTATGCACCCCAATGTTCATAGCAGCACAATTTACAATAGCCAAGTGTTGGAAGCAACCTAGGTGCCCATCAGTAAATGAATGGATCAAAGACTATGGTACATTTACACAATGGAATTCTATGCAGCAGAAGGAAAGAAGGAGCTCCTACCCTTCGCGACAGCATGGATGAAACTGGAGAGCATTATGGTAAGTGAAATAAGCCAGGAGGTGAAAGACAAATACCATATGACCTCACCTTTAACAGGAACCTAATCAACAGAACAAACAAACAAGCATAATATAACCAAAGACACTGAAATTGAGAACAGGCTGACAGTCACCAGAGGGGAGAGGGGAGGGAATTTCAGGGGAAAAGGGGAAGGGTTTACAGGAACAAGTATAAAGGACACATGGACAAAAACTAGGGGGCTTGGAAATGGGAGGAAGGTGGGGAGGGCGGGGGTGGTGGGCTGGGGTTGGAGGAAAAGACAGAAAACTGTACAAGAACAATAATTAGAACAAAAAAGGTTTTTTAAGACACATTATAATTACAGTGGCACATTTCAAAGACTGAGAGAGAATCTTAAAGGCAGCAAAGGGAAGTCAGAAAGTAAAATACGAGGAAGCTCCAATAAGGCTAGCAGCTGATTTCTCAACAAAAACACTAGAAGCCAGAAGAGACTGGCAAGAAATATTCCAAATAATGAAAAGCAAAGGCCTATACCCAAGACTACTTTACCGGCAAAGCTCTCATTTAAAAAGGTGAAATAAGGAGTTTCCCAGACAAAATAAGGCTAAATGAATACACCTTCACCAAACCAGCAATGCAAGATATGCACAGGGGACTTATTTAAGAAGAGGTGAAAAGAGTGAGAGAGAGAGAAACACAGGTACAATGGGGAACAATGGCTATGGATAAGTACCTATCAATAATAACCTTAAATATGAATGGTTTAAATGCTCCAATCAAAAGACATGGGGTAGTTGAATTGATAAGAAAACAGGACTTCCAGCCAAGATGAAGGCATAGGTAGATACACTGTGCCTCCTTGCACAACCAAAAGGATAACATGTTTAAAAAAATAAATATCTAGAACTGACAGAAAATTGAACTCTATGGAAGTCCAACAACCAAGGACTTAAAGAAGAAACATTCATCCAGAGAGATGCAAATTAAAATCACAATGAGAAACAAAACCATATCAATCAGAACAGCCATCATAAACAAATCAACAAACAGTAAGTGCTAACCAGGTTGTGGAGAAAAGGGAGCCCTAGTACACTGTTGGTGGGAATGCAGACTGGTGCTACCACTGTGGAAAACAGTATGCAATTTCCTCAGAAAACTAAAAATGGAACTGCCTTTTGACCTGGCAATTCCACTGCTGGGATTATACATTAAGAATCCTGAAATGCCAATCCAAAAGAACCTATGCACCCCAATGTTCATAGCAGCACAATTTACAATAGCCAAGTGCTGGGAGCAACCTAGGTGCCCATCAGTAAATGAGGGGAATTGAAAACTTGTGGTACACTTACACAATGGAATACTATGCAGCAGAAAGAAAGGAGGAACTCCTACTCTTCATGACAGCATGGATGGAACTGGAGAGCATTATGCTAAGTGATGTAAGACCAGGTGGTGAAAGACAAATACCATATGATCTCACCTATAAAGTGGAACCTAATCAACAAAACAAACAAATGAGCAAAATAGAAGTAGAGACATGGAAATAAAGAACAAACTGACAGTGACCAGAGGCTGGGGTGAGGGGAATAATGGGGGAAGGAAGGGGAGGGGTCAAGTCAAGGAACATGTATAAAGAACCCATGTACAAGACAACAGGGTGGAGTACTGAGTATGGCAGCTATAGGTGGTGGGTAGGGTACAGGAGAGTAATAGGGAAAAATATAGACAAGTGTAAATAAACAACAAAAAAATGAATGTAAAATAATGTAGGAATTTAGACACAAATATTTAAAGTAGAAAGGTTGACCCTAATATTAGTAATGTATTACTTCCTATCTTAATGCAAAATCACCTCCGACAGTGGTCCTCAGAAAAGGATCTGCAGCATAAACACCACAAGGAAACTGTTAGAAATGGATGGTCTCGGACGCTCTGAGACCTGCTGTTTCTGTATTGTTTGTTTATATATTCATGTTTTAGAATCCATATATAGGTGAAATCAGAAGGTATATGTCTCTCTGATTTATTCCACTTAGCTTAATACCCACTAAAACCCATCCATGTTGTCACAAATGTCAAGATTACATACCTTTTAGTGCCAAGTAATAATCTGCAGTATATATATATATTGTATCTTTGTATTCATTGTCTTTTCATCAGAACATTCAATCCATTTACATTTAAAGTAATTATTACTGTGCATAAGAGAGGGTGGATGATGGAGGCACCATTTTGTGGAGCAGCAGTACTCTGTTGGAGATTCTGAGGCACGAAACTGTAGGGAACTATTGTGCCTGCTAAGGGGTCGAGAGTAAGGGTCTGACATTGTGAAAATGATGTATGGGCCTGGTCCTCGGCCTCAGGGCATTAATGTCCTTGCATTGTTCTGCCTGCCTTATTATCAGATCGTTCCCAAGGGAAGTACAAGAAAATATCAAAAGTGGAATGTGCGTGCATCATGTTTCTTAAACAATG
>PVKU01015287.1:0-18970 GCA_004027475.1 Anoura caudifer | reverse complement strand
ACCCCTCGACACACACTTCAACGTCCACCCCCCACCCCGGGGCACAGGCCGCCCTCTTCGTGGTTCTGCCAACGCGGCCTGGCCCGCCCTGCACCTCGGACACACAGGTGCTCAGTAAACACCCCTCGATGCACAGAGGGCGACTGGCTTCCTGTCCCCCAGGTGTCCTGTCCAGGGTCAGCAGGCATTTCCCTGATCACGTCTGTCCTCCCGTGATCCTGCCCAAACCAGAGCCCACAGCCTTGCTCCCCCCTGAGGACGGAGCAAGCAGCCCGCCTGCCACTCAGGGACCTCGGCATCACTCTGCCCACAAACCCCTGCACAGAGGTGCCGCCTACAGGCCTGACCGGAAGGGGTCTGAGAGACAAAGGGAAGGTCCGGTCCCCAGGAGACAGCCTCTGGGGAGAGCTGACCCAGGGCCAGGGTGGCTGGAAGAGGTCCTGGGAGAAGGGGAGTTCCCCAGCCCAAGGCAGCTTGCCCCTGCCTCCCCGCCGACCTCATCCCCTCCCCCAGGGCTCCCTTCCTTAGGCTCCCCCACGACTCAGCCCCAGGAAAGCACAGCTCACGAACTTCCACCCCATGACCTGGCAACGACCAAACCCTAGGGCCCCTGGTTCACAGCGAACACTCACGTTGTCTAGCCTCCGGTCCGTGCCCAAGGCCAGCAGGTTGCTGAACTCTCTCTCCATCACCTGGCGGGCCTGCAGTGCACAGGTAAGAGAGGCGAGGGGCTGCAGTTAGTGAGCTCAACCCCACCTGTCCATCACCTGCTTCCCAGGGCCCCAAGGGCGAACTTCAGGGTCCTCTTCTAAAGTCAACTGTAAACCTTCGGGTTGTTTCTTACTGATCAAATCAGGGAACTGCAACGTTTTAAAGAGGACACCTGCATGGACGGGAAAAACCCACGTGTTGTCCCTCGGTGAAGATCACGCGGGGGGTGGGGCGTAAATGACCGTGCGGCCCACAGGTGACGAGGATTTAACTTATCCCTGCATATTCACAGGGCTCCTCATCTAAAACTTCCCTTTGGAGGCAGGCGGCTTGTCGTGGTCGGGGTGGCCCTGGGGCTGAGCGGCACACTGACCCGTCCTCTGCAACTCGGGGGTTTCACTGGTGGGGGGGAATGCTGGAAATAAGTAAGTTTTCAAAATTGCCACCAGGTATTTGTAACCCCTTCCAACGAAGGCTCAGACCCCACCTCCCCTGAGAGGCCAGCCACGAAGGGGTCAAGGGAGCGAGGGAGGCTGGACAGAGCCGGTGGGCCTGCCCCTGTCCAGGGGTGAAGCCTGCCCACAGCGGCCACGTGTGCACAGAGACAGGAAACCAGAGGTGGACTGGGGACCCAACATCCTTCCAGATGACCGGGGGCGGGGGTGTGAATCTCAAGCACCCAGAAGGCACTCTCCTCAGAACAGGGACAGGCAAGGACCAACATCTCCAGAGGAGTGGGAAGGACAGGGCAGACCAGGCCGGGGGTGGGCGGCTACGGAAACGATGTGTCTCGGAGAGCGAGCGGTCAGACAGCCTCTCGGACACGATGGCCCGAGGGCTGCCGCTGCCCCCAGAAGGCCACCCGCCCCCCAGGACTCCGAGGCAGCAGAGCCCTCCCCTCACACAGGCCAAACGCCTGCTCCCAGAATAGCTCACGAGGCTCTGGGACTGGATTTCAAGAGGCCTGCCAGCTGCCCCCAGTCCAGACGAGATGGCTAAAGTGATCAGGGCGGGAGGCAAGGCTAAAGCAACTGGGCGTGGGCAGAGATGACGGCTTGGGCCCCGAAGCAGCGCAGCCGCAGTGAACGGGATCCTGGAAGCTCAGACCTGGTCAGCAAGCCTGGAGGGCTGGGGCTGCGGCATTTCTAGGGCAACCACAGCCAGGAAGTCCTTTGGCAAGAGGTGGCGCTTCGCTACCCACAGGAAGGTAGCGAGCCCGAAGGGAGACAGGCCGCAGAGAACTTAGGTGTGTCCTCGGAAGGCGGCCCCAGGACAATGGCGACGTGCAGTCCACAGAGAGGCCCGCTCTTCTGAGCTGTTCACGGGAGACGGAGCTTGGTTCTGGGTGGGTTATTGGTCCATTTAGCTCCCCAAGCCCAGGGCCCAGGCCCAGAGCCCTGAGGTGGGAGACAGAGGACAAGTGGGCGGTGGACCCTCGGCCCAGGGCCAGTTCTCGTCTAACAGGTTGGGTCAGAGGTCAGAAAAGCAGCTTGAGGAGGGACAGGTGGGAGTCTCTGCTGCAGGAACCGCGTGAGGCGGGCGCTGGGTGTGTGAAGCGCCTGGTCCCTGGGGGCTGGGTGACACGGACCTCCTGGAGGCGAGGCCCAGAGGGCAGGCCCCAGGGGCCCCCACGCTCCCCAGGCCGGTGCGAGAGGGAGGGCAGAGGCGGTGCCCACCTGGGTGTTCTGCGTGGGGATCTGCAGCGCCAGGGCCAGCGCACTGTGGTCGAAGTTCTCGTCCAGGGCCAGCAGGGCGCCGTGCACGCCGCTCTCCTGCAGGTTGCCCGCGTACTCCCGCAGCCCGACCGACTGGACCCAGCGAACCACCTGCTCATTGGTCCAGACCAGCACATCTGGAGGCGGGAAGCGGAGCAGAGGAACCAGGCTCACCGGGCCTCCAGGACAGGGGGCGCTCCCCAGACCAGGGCCCCACCATTCCTGCACATGGGCTCCCCGCGCCGGCCCTGGGTGCCCTGAGCGCCAGCCCGTAGGACTCAGCGTCTGGCAGGCGGGCTCCTGCCCTCTCCCCAGGTCCCCACCCCTGGGCTGCAATGGCTTCTCCTTCCCCCTTCGAGGGTCTCTTTCCCGTCCAGCCTGCCCGTGGTGCCACTGTCCGGCGGGGTGACAGCTGACGGGGCAAGGGCTCCTGCTTCTCCACCACCCAATGGCAGCGTCCTCCAGGCACAGGCCTCGGGGCCCCTCAGTCCCGGAGCCCCCAACCCCTGCCCTCCCAGCGGACAGCTCACCCTTGATCTCGTGCTGGCTCTCCTCCCGCCTCCTCTCCAGCTCCTTCCGGTCGTAATTGAGCCTCTTCAGGCACATGATGCCGTACTGGAGGCTGGTTCTGCAGGCACAGAGCCCCCGGCCCGCCACAGCCTCAGGGGCCCTGCTCCCGCCGGTCCACCCCAGGCCCGCCACCACACGCTGCTCACCCGCACACGGCCACCTCCTCTGCCTCCCCAACCCGCCCTCGCAGCCGTGTGGGCCTGCCCATGGGAGAAAGGTTCTCGGAGGAAAGCAGCGAGTCCCTCCCTCCCCAGGAACCGAGTGACAAAGACCCGACGGCCCACCCATCGCAGGAAAAGCACCGGCAGGCCATCCCTCTGTGTTCCCGAGGCACTGGACTCCTCTCAGCAGCCTCGAGATGCTGCAGGTCTTCCCGCCCCTGGGCTCCCGGGCGTCACGCCCTGCCCCTCGGCAGCAGGCGGGGGACAGCCCTGCACCCCTGCCCACAGCCTGGGGCCCCTCACACTGACTGTTCCGCTGCCCAGAGCTGGCCTGCTTCCCGTCTTTGCTGGAACACCCCGTGCCCACCTGACTGCGTGACGCCCCCACGCTCCTCGCCTGGCTCTCATCTGCCCCCACTTCTCGGTGCCCACGTCTCCCACCAAGGTCAGCACAGGAGCTCCAGGCGGGCTGGGGACTCTGCTTTGCTCCCTGACGGCTGTCGCCCCTAGAGCAGTGCCCGGCACACAGTGCCCGGCACACAGCACACATCCCGGACACTAACGAACCAGAGTGCTGAGAGCACTCAGGCGGCAGCACCGGACCTGGCGGAGAACCGCAGAGGCCGGGGCTAGAGGCCCCGAGGCCATCCCTCCAAATGCCTGCCTAATGCAGGAGCTGGGGCACCTGCGCCTCAGCACCTCCGCTGACAGAGAACTTACTGCCTCTCGCCTCCTCGCCCCGAACACCAACATCACGCAGCCTCTGGCTGTCGTCCCCGGCAAAGCCGAGGGACGGAAGAGAATCTCCCTGCCATCCCCAACTTCTCTCCCCTCTACGGCTGAGGTCGCTGCTCTGCGAGATGAGACCATGCAGACAGCTCCTTCCTTCTGCCCTGCAGCACCCCACACCCCGCCCCCCCCACCCCCGCAGCCCTAGTGCCTGGAACAATTACTTTGCAGCTCAGAGACACCCCTTCCAGACAGCACCAGAGAGAAGCTGGTGCTGGAAAGGACTTCAGAAAGCCTGTCTCCCCTCAAACCATTCCCAGCCCCCTGCTCTCAACCCAGATGCCTCCAGGGGCCCCGCAGGGTTTACTGCACAGAGGCTAGGGGACTGCAGGGGCTGGGGGGGCTACAGGGGCTGGAGGGGCTGCAGGGGCTGGGGGGCTGCAGGGGCTGGAGGGGCTGGGGGGCTGCAGGGGCTGGGGGGCTGCAGGGGCTGGGGCACTGGAGGAGCCTACCCCGGGGAGGTGGGGGCGGCTGCTACAATGCTTCCACAGAGCTTTCAATTTCCCAGAAGCCAGACATCCAAAATTTTGGGTAAAATTTCCTAGTGTCTATATACTGGCAACCAAATTCCTAATCTTAAAACTACCAAACAAAACACGTCCGTCAGCCACACTCTACCCAGAGGCTGCCAGTCCAGGGCCTCCGGAGCAGACACCTTTGAACGGGAGATCTTGTCGGTGAAGGGATCAACATCCCACGGAAAAGCCCATGGGCCCGAAGCTGGGAGGCTAAGATCTGGGAGGCCGGCAGGGCAAGGGCCCAGAGGGACCTTCCCCGCAACTCAGCTGGGAAGGAACTAGTCTCCCAGCCCAGTCACTAGACCCTCCGAGTCTCAGGGTAAACACAGAGAATTCAGCAAGCCCAACGACAAGTAACAAAAGTCAGCCCTGGGAGGAACCTCCAAGAAAGTGACGCTAAAGAAAAATGACTTTTTGTGTCTTCAGGGTTGAAGAGAGAGAATTTGGCTTTCAAAGGGGGAGCCGTTAACACCCAGAATGGGCCACGGAAAGAGACGGCGCGCTCCGGTGTCCTGGACGCGGAGCCCGGGGCGGCGGGACCTGGCGTGAGTGGCCGGCCCGCCCCGCTCACCGGTGGAAGCTGTCCACCATCTTCAGGTGCACCCGCAGGTCCTTCTTGGTCAGGTGGTCCAGCATGCGCGCGTCCACCAGGCACTCCATGAAGTAGCTGCGGTACTGGGGCAGCCCCAGGCTGGGCAGCCACTCGTTCCCGATCCACTCGTGGTTCATGTCCCCGTAGGCCAGCGTCTGGGGGAGGAAGGCAGGGCCGGGCTGCAGCCTCCACGGCAGTTCGGTAAAACTGCCGCTTATTTTCACCCACGGGCTGGAAGTGGTGGGAGGGGGGGACTTTAAATGGACCTCTGCAGGGTCCCGAAATGCGACCGATCATCTGCGCTAGTGACAGAAGCCGCCACCCAGAGCAGATGAGCGAGCCGCTCTGTGCCGGCAGCGCCTGTGCCGTGCCTTGCAGGTGGCTGCCGGCTCCGTTGGGCAGCCTCAGGCTGCTGCAGCCGCAGAGGGAGCCGCACAGGAAAACGCAGGACGGGGCCTGCGCTCCCCCACGAGCCCCCACAGGGAGCCACGGTGCTGGGCTTTGTGCCACGTGCGTGAAAAGACTTGTCACAGTTTAACTAGCACCAGATTTCCAACCTCCTCCACCTCAAGGCACACGTAGACTACCGACGCTCTCGGAACGCTGGAAAACGCGGTTTGGGCCAATCTGACCAAAACATAGGTGTGATTCTGCGTCAGTCACGCCGGACAGCTGTTGCTGTGTCGGCTGCTGTCATTCTGCGAGTCCGCACTCTGCGGGGACAGAGCGCGGTGCCCCCGGCTGAGCAGAGGCCGCAGGTGCTGCACATCCTTGCGGCACAGCAGGGGGAATGCGCTGCTCCGAGCCACGCACCTTGAGTTTTGCTCGCTTTCGAGTTTCCGCGTTACAGCTCCAAGGGCGCCTTCCTGGGACTCGGGCCCCTCTGCGGCCGGGGGCCCGGGGGACGCCTCCACTGACCGCCTCCCTGTGAGGACTGGCCCCGGCTCCAAGGCCCTGCTCTCCAGGGCCCCTGCCCGACCTACTGTCCCCAGGCTCGGGTGGCTGTTCACTGCCTGCGTCTCCCCAGAACAGAAGCCCAGGAGGGCCTGGCCTGCTCACTTCTGTGTCCAGAGAGCCTGGAGAGGCGAGGGCCCCGCAGCCACTAGCGGCCAGCTGCTCACGAAGTGAGTGGAAGAGCCTTTGCCGAGCTCCCCAGGGCTCCCAAGGAGGGCGGGGGGAGGAGGAGGGTCCTTCCGACCTACATCCCGTTATTCCTGAAGGGAGTCGCGCTGGGGGAAGAGGCCAGCGTGTGGGGGGCGCTGCCCTCCAGGGCTCCACGCCCGCCGCCCTGGGAAGCCAGGACCGTGGCTGAAGGCTGCCGGCAGGCGCACCTGCTGGGAGAACGCGGCCCAGACGAGGGGTCTTACCTGAGCCCAGCTGCCCTCCTCGCTGTCCTGGCGGGAACCACGCAGCGTG
Organism: Anoura caudifer; assembly: GCA_004027475.1. Taxonomy (NCBI): domain Eukaryota; kingdom Metazoa; phylum Chordata; class Mammalia; order Chiroptera; family Phyllostomidae; genus Anoura; species Anoura caudifer. Next base: position 12,498 of record PVKU01015287.1, on the reverse strand, counting down.
AGGGGAAACGGGCGAGGTCAAGGCTGGGCTGCACGTGCCCCGGCCCCATGGGGAGACGGTGAGGCCCGGGGCTGGGCGGTGGCCAGGGAGAGGGTGTTGGCAAGGTTAGAAGAGGACTGTGGGTGCCGTGTGTTCGGTGAGAGGGCAGCAGAGTGAGTGCGGCCACAGCGGCGCCCACCCCCGAACCTGTCCCTGGAGGCGGGACCCTGGCTGCTGGCCCACCCCTTGCACAGCTGTCCTCACTCCAGCTCGAGGGGAGCAGTGGCCGAGGAACGGGCCCCCTCCCTCTCCCCCCAACACACCGTTCCTTCCCACCAACCCTCCACCTGGGTCACCTTCCCACAACCTCCCCACCACCCTCGGGGGGTCATCGGCCCTGACTCGAGGCCCAGGCTGACTCACTGTTTTAGCGGATGACCCTTGGGGGTCGTCAGCCCTGACTCCGGGCCCAGGTGACTCACTGTTTTAGTGGGTGTTGCCAGAGTTTCCATCTCTTCATGGGTGACCCAGACGTTCCCAGAGGACTGCAGGCAGAGAGGAAACCCAGCAGGGCCTGCACGTGGGTCCCCTGGCGTCCCCATCAGGCTGGGACCCCCAGGCACAAGGACAGAGCTCCCTCCCAGAGTCCTCCCGCAGGCCCCGCCCACTGCCCCGCTCCGAGTCCCGCTGCCCGGGCACAGGGACGGGTCACCTAGTGGCCCCTCAGCGAGGGGGCAGGAATGCTGTGGCCGTGGGACCAGGGCCACCCAGCCACAGGGCGGGGCCGTGAGAGGCCGGACAGCCAGGGGAGAGTTCCTGAACACCCACTCCCTCAGCCCTCGAGTCGCCGCGCTGAGCTCTGGGCTAGGGGCAGAGTCGGCGTGGGAGCCGGAGCCCACGGGGCGTGGGGAAGGCAGGCACTGGGCCTGCCAGCACCCGGAATTGACGACACCCCCCTGCAGAGCAGGGGGGCCCTTTGTGGGATGGGAAGTAAGGGGACGACCCAGCTGCCACCTCCCCCAAGACCCAAGAGCGGCTCCGCAGAGCTACTCCAGGGCCTGCGACTCCACCCTGGGGCTCACTCACAGTCCGGGAGGTGGGCGGGGCAGAGGGGCTGGTCAGTGACACCATCTCCTGGATGGCCAGCCGCAGCTTGAGCCGGTGCAGGGCGTTGCTGATGCCCACCTCCCGCTGGATCTCCGTGTCCGACAGCGCCGACATGATGGCGCCGCTCTTGACGTTGGCCCGGCAGGCCGCCACGTACCAGGCCGGCATGCCCACCCAGAGCTGGGGGCACAGGCGGGGAGCCGCTCAGCCCTTCCCCAGGAGCTGGGCGGCGCCCGGGGCAGGGCCAGGCTCAGCCATGGCCTCGGGAGAGCAGAGGCCCTCGTTTCCCGTCTACAGTGAAGACTCTGAGGCCTGGGAAGGGGAGGGCTCTTCCCAGATCCCAGGGTGCCTACAGGAAGGGCATCCACAGCTCAGCAGCCTGGTTGCCCTTACCCAGCGAGGGCACCGCGGGGAGCTGTTGCTCGTGGGGGGTGGGGCAGGTGCCAGGTGGCACACACACTTGGCAGGGGATAAGCATGCTGGGAAAGTCCCGCCGAGGAGACCTCGCCCACCCCTGGGCCCCTGACTAGACCCTCTGCCAGGCTACCTCCAGCCAGGAGACCACCGTGGGGCCGTCCCATTGGGCGAAGGGTGTCCCTTTCCTTCGGGCGTCTTCAAGCAGCTGGTGTCTTACAGGAAGAGCAACAGACTCAGCAGCCCACCCTTGTCTTTCCACCGTGCCGACCCCCAGGGACCGGGGACTGTGCCCGGGGTTGGACTTGCTGACTGCGCCCCACCCCGGGACCGCCACCTCTGCTCTGCACCAGGATGCTCTGCGCCAGGAGCAGCAGGACACCAAGACACAGGGCAGACCCTGAGACACAGGGCGGAAACACCTGCCCATCCCCAAGGGCGTAGGGCGCTCCCTCTGACACGCCAGGCTGCTCTGCCAGGCCCCAGCCCCACCTCCTGGCCCCCAGTTCCTGCTGGGCCCACACGAACCAGGTCACCTCAGTCCCGACAGGGCCTAGCTGGGCTCTGGCCACTGGGCCCCGTCCCCTCGCAGCCCAGGGGACGGGCAGTGGCACCCAGCCTGGCCAGTGGCTCTTACTTCTTCTTCAGCCGACGGTCCTCTGCCTGGGTCCCCAGCTTGGCAGGCACGAGGGGCTCCTGCAGCCCGAGCTCGGAGTCTGTTAGGGGACCTGGAAGAGAAGCAACACCAAGTCAGCCAGACCCTCTGCTTGTCCCCCCGTGGCCTGGCCAGGACTGACGGGCAGACCAGCAGGAAGCTCCTCAGCCCAGGAAAGCCCAGGGCCTGATGGGACCACCCACAATTCCTGGAGCCCCTCCCAGGACAGGAGCAGAGACCATGGCCCGTGGCTCCGTCCCGGCTCAGCGGGGTCGGCCGGCCCTTCTCCTTCTTCCCGAACAAGCGGCCGATGGACGACTTGATGCCTCTGCGCTTGGCGCCTTTGTGCAAGGAGTCCTGGCTGCTGTTGCTGCTGCTGGGGTCGCTTCCCAGGTCCTCTGCAGCGCTGCGGGCGGCCACCAGGGGCAGGTGGTGGGGCGGGGGGCAGGCAGGGGGGGATGAATATCAATCACAGCAGGAGAGCCAGAGGTCAGACCACGGGAAGAACTTACAGTATGGGTCAGAGTGGGGGTGGGGTGGGGGGAGGGGGGATCCCAGCAGGTGACAGGGGAGATGTGGGACTGTCCTTCCCCTGATGGTGTTTCACAGACACGTGAGATGCTGAGACACCTGGGCAGGTGAGATGGCCTTGGGGACGGACAGGCGGGGCTGCTCCCCTTACCTCTTGCCTTCCTCCTGGCTCAGGGCTGGGTGGCCGAGCTTCTCGAGCCGCAGCGTCCTGGGTGAGGAAGGAGGAGAAGTCTCACATTTTATGGTGGCTTTTTCCTCTCGGTTCTGTTCCCGAGACACTGGTGGCTGAACAGACAGCGGAGCCATCAGGGAATAGAGGGAGGGAGCTGGGGGCACAGCGGGGTGAAGCCGGGGGGCGGGGAAGGGCCAAGGACTGACCGTAGGGCCCACGTCAGGCCACGCTCACCTGCAGCTTCCTCCTGTGCTTCCTCAAGTCACTGGGCTGGAAGAGAGAGGCGCTGGGCTCAGACTCCCCTCCGGTGCCCGGAGTCCACCCGCAGGGAGCCCCAGGTCTCAGGGGAACATAGGCTCGGTGCCTCCTGCAGGCCCGGAGAGGACATGGCCTCCAAACACAGGCTGGCCCAGAAAACCAAACCAGGGCCCCGCTGAGGGGGCAGACAGTACGGGCAGCTGTGGGTTTCCGAAGCACCTGTGCTGCCTCAGGAGGGGCCCTTCCCGAGACCAGGGCGGGCCGCTGGCCCATTGCCACCGTCTGTGCCTGTTACGGGTAGACGTGCAGCCCTCGCCAGTCCCCAAAGCTGAGCCCAGGGATGGCAGGGCCGTCCCAAGACTCACCAAGGTCATGACCCCCATTCGGTCCAGGTCCTGGGCAGCACCGCGGGAGGTTCCCGTAGGTGTGGCGCGGCCAATGACTGCAGGGGACCCGCTGGCCAGGGACAGGGCTGTCAGAGAGGTGGGAATGGGGCCACGCCTGTGCAGCTGGGGCAGGTCGAGGGCCTCCATGCTGCCGCTGGTCACCCGAGTCTCAAGCTCCTCCGCACGGAGCTGCGTGGACTCCTTCTCCTCCTGGATCATCCTGGGAGGGGCCGACCCCGGCCATCAGCCCCCGCGGGCCAGCAGGGGGCAGTGTTCCCGGCATTGCCGGGCACATCCCACAGCAGCCTGGAAACCCTCTCCTGCCTTTCTTGGGTGCTGGGCTAATGGAACAGAGCTCCCCCGTTTCAGCAAAGCAGTTGCTGGGATGGGAGGCCCTTCAGTGAACGGAGCACAAACCTGCTGGATCTCGACCCTCCGCCAGCCTCGGGGTCGGGAGGGGGGGGGGCCTGGAAGCAGGCCCTGGGCTCTCGGCCTGTTTCCCAGCATGAGGAGTGGTCTGCACCCCAAACACAAGACCATTCACTGACGCTGACCCTGATGGCACTTTCCCCGTTCAGAGAACAATGGGAGCAATGACAATGGGGGTGGGGGGTGGCGCTCAGAGGGGAGCGAGGGAGCCACGACCCACAGGTCTCTGCAGGTCTGACGGTGTCTCGCTCGATCTGCCGTTGGCCGTGAACGTGAACCACCTCCCCACAAAGGCAGGTAAAGAGCCCGACTGTTTGATGCCTCACCGGGGAAGGGGGGACCTGTATGAACCCCGGCTCCACACCTCACTGTGCTGCTTCAGGCAAATCAGTCAACCTCCCGGTCTCTGTTCCAAAGTGGGGACGGTGCTGTCTCCCCAGAGACCGCGGTGAGACTGGCCACAGGCTTGGGAAGCAGGGCCCGCCCCTCCGCGTCCGCCACAGGAGCTCCTGGCCCCGGGGTCCTGGCTCTGGGGCCCAGAGAGGCAGCCCTCTCAGCCTGATGCCCGCGCCCTGCGGAGGCCCTCACCTGATCTCCTCGTCGATGGCGTCCAGCTGCTCCTGCAGCATCAGGGCCAGGGTCTGTGCGTCAGAGCGGCCGCCAGGGGAGACGGTGTCCGCAGGGCCCGCGGGACCCCCGGGCCCCTCCTCATCCACATCGGAGGCCTCAGGGTCACTGTCGAAGGCAGAGGTGGCCACGGCGGCCCGCACTCGAGGCAGTGGACAGGGCTCCCAGTCCTTAGCAGAGAAGGAAGAGGGAGCAGTCGCAAACCCCGCCCAGGGCAGCAGCAGGGACGTCTCTGGGGAGCGCGTCAGGACTGCAGAGTCGCAGGCCCCCCCAGACCTACGGGTGCAGATTCGGCACTTTGATAAGGGCCCTGGGTGGTTTATTTGCAGGTCAGGGTCTAAGACGCACTCCTGGACTGTGACAAGGAGCTGGACGGACTGCAGAGACAGATGAGCCCCACCAAATGCTAGCTTTGCGGCCACAGAGAGGCTGTTTACGCGTCCAGTGCCTCAGTTTCCTCATCTGTACAATGGGGTCGTTGAAGTGCCTGCAAGCAGTTGTGAGGGGGGCAGCGTCTGGCACGGAGTCAGCACTGTTAACGCAAAGGGCGAAGACCCCAGGGCTGTTTGTGTCCCTCCTCTGCACGTGGCAGGGCCCGCTGGTCAACCCAAGAGGGGGCAGCTTCTCGGGAATCGCCTGCGGACTCTCCTGGTGCATGGAGGCCCGTGGAGAGGGCACGGGTTCCTGTGGGCTCAGCCAGAACCAAGCTGGGACAGCCGGACAGCGGGTGGGGCAAGGAAGGGGGCCAGGGCAGGGAGGGGCCCTGGGCAGCGGCGTGTTCTCACGGACAGAGAGGGGCGAGGGGGAGGGAGAAGGAGGCACCTTCGGACTACGAATCCCCTCCTTCTCCACCTGCGTCCTCTGGTGGCCATGAGCAGGTGGGGCCCTGGGTGCGGGACAGAGCGGGCCAGCCTGCCCCTCAGCCTTCCTGCCCCTCCCGGCCCCAGGAGGGCTCAGCAGGAACTCTCAGCAGTTTCTCAGGGAACTCCAGGTGCCACCCAAGGGCCGGCCACCCGGTCATCTCACCCATGTCCCCATAAACCACAGCTTTGTTCCAGAGAGCGTGCCGATTCCCTCCTGCCCCCCCGTCCCCCCCCCAAACACACGCCTGCACACCCAGGCACACGTGCACACGCTTCAGTGGGGCCTCCGGGGCCAGGAGGCTGGGGGCACAGCTGTTGCAGCTGCCAAGGCCCCACCCCTGGGCTGCAGCTGTCGCTGACGTGGGGGGGCGGGTGCAGGGGGAGGATTTGCACCACACGCCAGCCAGCTGTGAAACCGGAGCCAGGCACGCGGCCTCACAGACCCCCAACTCCCAGGAGATCCCCCCTTTCCCCTCCACCCTCACCTTGACAGGTTCCTCCCGCAGTGAGTAGCGGCGCCGCAGGCCCGGGGGCACTGTGCTCAGGGAGAACCGCAGGTCCAGGGCGCTGCCCGTGTGTGACCTTGTGTGGGGGGCAGGGAGGGAAGGTGGGGACTGAGCCAGCTCACACCCACTGGGCCCACAGAGTCTCAGCAGGACACGGGGCTGGGTCCGAGCCGCAGGGCTGCCATGCAGGCAGGAGTTTCGTTCACTCTCTGGTGCCAGAGGGATCAGACACTCCAGGGGACAGAGTTCTAGGGCAGCGGCTTTCCATTTGCAAGAAGCACCTTCGAATGGCAAGAGCTGGCTTATGACCCAACTGGCAGCTTTAAAAAAGCTCAGCCCCCCATCAAAGTGTTCACACCAGGGTCCTGCGGCCCCCGGCACTTGAGGGCGGGAGGGCTGCTGGCGCCGCGAGGCTGGAAGGGACGACCTTTTCAGGTCCTTCCCCCCCAAGGGAGAGGGTGTGCCTCAGGCCTTCTGCCCAGCGCTTCCCTTTGTCTCCCACCATGCGGGCTAAATCCGGCCGACAGCCCGCCCAGGCTCACTCCTGTTCTCAGGGAGCTTTGGGAGGCCTGCCGCTGAACCGGCGTCGTGGCTGCCCTGGGGTCTACTCCAGCCCTGGGTTTTAGGGTCCTGGTAACAGCCCTCTGGGGAGGACGTCTGGGTGCCTCCCCAGTCTGGAGCCCTGAGCAAGCCCAGAGCGCAGGGACAAGGTGGGCGACCGCAGGTCCACGACACAGCTGGAGGGAGAGGGGTCGCTCCTCCCCACCCCTGACGCCGTTCTCCTGCCACCTGCCCCAGTTCTGTGATGGGCTCAGGGTGTCTGCGGTCAGAGCCGAGCACCGGACACTAAGGAAAGCAAGCAGCGGCGAGTGGCTGGTGAGCCCCGGGCCACGTCTTACTGATTCGGGCGCTGTCTCTCCTGCGCAGCCCACAGAAAGAGAGGAGTCTCGTCCCTGCTTCCCGCCACATCCACACAGTAAGGCCTGACCAATGTGTGTGTGTGGGGGGGGGGGGCCGAGCCTTCCCACCAATGCCCAGACTCACCACCCTTCCCTAACGCCAGCCCTGCCCTGGCACACACTGGCTGCATCCCCTTCCCCTCTGCAGGGAAGGGGTCCCAGCTGCCCTGAGATCCCTGCTGCCTGGGGTGCAGGTCTAAACGCTTTGGTTGGCGCGGGGGAGGGGGGCGGGGGGGCAAACAGCCAGGAGGTGCGACTCTTGATTGGATGCACACGCCTCAGCCTCCTCCTCGCCCTGCCTCTGGGAGGGAACCGAGGGCAGCACCACGTCAACCCTCCACAAAACACGCTGACAAACCCAGAAGTTCCCGCAACGTGGGCCTCACTCAAGCCCTGGGAAAGCCCCCTGGCCATCTCTGAACATGCTTTCAGGAAGGGACACCACCGCCATGGGACTGACAGGAAGGGGCTCCGGGGGCCTCGCTCCAGCCTCTCCTGCTGCCTTCCCGCCCGCCCACCCTGTACCTGCACCCAGGCGGGTGCAGCTCACACAGCAGCTGGAAGGACGGCGTCACGGGAGAGCCAGAGGGACCCAGACCCTCTCCGTGGGCGGGCAGGGGGCCAGGGCAGCCCCAGGGCGCGCCCTCCACCAGGAAGCAGGAGGCACAGTCTGCGTCCTCGGCCTCGGGAAAGCGCCCTGTGGGCGCTCTGAGCCATGTCAGGGCTCCCTTCTAACTGCCCAGTGGGCCCTACAAGCCTCCGTGCCCCCCACCGCCCCAGGACAGAAGGAAGACCCTGAGGTCCTCGGCAGTCTTTGGGTGGGAGGAAGTCTCTCTCCTCGGGGTCCACGGAGGACCCCTCCCAGCACGCCCAGCCTCCCACACTCTAGTACCTGGGGTGGACGCCGTCCACAAATGGCCCCCCACGACCCTTCAGCTGGTCCACCTCTTGGCGCAGCTTCTCAATCTCCTCGGACAGGCGGCCCTGTGCCAGGCAGAGCCGGGGTGGGGTGGGGACCGGGGAGGGGCAGAGAGGGGAGAGAGGGACAAAGAGGGCAGCAGAGTCGGGGAGACGCAGCAGAACACACCAAAAAGTGCACAGCCAGGGCCCAGGCCAGGCCCGCAGGCCACACCAAACAGACGGACGCAGCGGAAGGGCGAGCAGAGGCGGGCGGGCAGGGCCAGGAGAGGGGTGCGTCTCGAAGGACTCGGGAGCAAGTCTGCAGAGCCCTCAGCACCCTGCATGGCCCTGGAGGCTGGCCCGTGCCCCAGACCTCGGAGACACCGCGGAGGCAGCACAGCTGCCCATCTGCCCCCCGGCCTGCAGTCGGGGGCCTCACTGGGCCCTGCGTCCCTGCTGCCCACTCTACACCCCAAGCTGGGGCCTCAGGTTCTTCTTTACCCGCAGGTGCAGTGCACCTGCTGCGGGGCCCCCGTGAGGATCAGGGAAATAACGGGCGCTCGCGGAACGGCACTGGGCCCGCTGCACAGCGGCGCCTTCCCAGCCGGCCAGCGGGCAGGCAGCTGGGTACCTTGTGGTTCTGCTGCTCCTCGATCTGCCGCTGGGAGCTCTCCAGCTCCTGCATCAGCGAGTTCTGTGGGAGAACAGCGGTGAGACAGGGGCCTGCCAGCGCACCCCTGCCTGACCACCCCCGACCCCACCGCACCCTCTCCACCCCCGCAGTGGCTGGTCACAGGCACCCAGGCCATCCTGCCCCCCCCACCCGCTCACAACGAGCCTGCCCCTTTCTCCAGGCCCCGCCCTCCAGGCAGCCCCGCCCTCCAGGCAGCCCCGCCCCTTCCTTCGGCCCCGCCCCTCGGCCTCACCCCACAGCACCTTCTCCTCCAGGGCCGCCATGCGCTCCTTGAGGTGGAGCTGCAGGCGCTCGTTGGACTCGCTCAGCAGCCGGTCCACGGTGTCTGACAGCCTCTTGTTGTGGTCCTCGTTCATCTTCTCCCGCTGGCGCACCTGCAGGGTCCGCCCGCCTCGCACCAGTGCACCCAGAGCCACCCTGCTGCTGCCCTAGACACCGGCCCATCCATCCCGTACTCACCTTCCCGGCACGCCTCGCTCCAGCCCTCCCGACCACCTGCTCCGGCCCCTCTGCAGCTGGGTCCCTGGCCGGGTTCTTCTGCCCACCTGCCTCCTCCCTGCCCCCTCCTTGCCCTGTGCACAGACCACCCCGGGAGGCTGGGCTGGGCGGGAGGGGCCTCACCCTTGCCAGCTCCTGGTTCTTCTCCTCCAGCTGGCCCTCCAGCTGCCGCAGGTGCTCCTCGATGTTGCCGTGCCGTTCCTCGGCCTGGGGACAGGGACGGGGCAGGTCAGTGGCAGAGCAGACTTGGTCCTGGGATAGAGGGGACAGCCAGGCTGCAGGTGCCTCCCCTGGAGCCCCAAAGCTGCCTCAGAAGCACAGAGGCCCTGGGGCCGGATGCTCAGGATGCTGGTTTCCTCCTCTCCAAGAGCAGGGGATTTGTGGGCGAGGACGGCTCCTCCAACCGACAGGCGCGGGTGGGCTTCCTGCAGTGGGGACATGCAGCCCCTCAGGCCCCGCCACTCGCCTTGGTGAGGGCTGCGATCCTCTGAGCCAGCTCGGCCTCCACCTCCGGCAGCGTCTCCGCCCTCCGCAGGGTCTGCTGCAGCTTCTGCTCAGCCACCTCCAGCAGCTCCTGCAAGTGCCGTGCCTTCTCCTCGCTCTGGCCAAGGCAGCAGGAGCGCGGTCAGGAGGGGCCCTGCAGCCCCTGCAGCCCCCGCAGCCCCGCCGCCCCGCCAGCCTCGGCAAATCGCCAGGACAGGAAAGGAACAAGAAACGCCCCGGTTCTTGGCTGCCCAGGGTGACCTGCAGGGCCCCAGGGGTTCCTGGGCCGCCGAGGGCAGGTCCCCGAAGGACGCAGACACCAGCGTCCAGCGCCCTCCGCAGCACATGGGGAGCAGGCACCTGGCGGAGCAGGGACCCCTTGCTGGCCAGCTCGTTCTCCAGTTTGTCGCTGAGGTCATGAATGGACGTGGCCTCGCGCTGAGCGGCCAGGTAGCGCTTCTCCAGCGTGGCGATTCGCTCCTCCATGTCCTCCTTCTGGGCCAGAGCCTGGGCAGGGGAGCAGGGGACATGGGGGAGGCCACCAGCGTCTCTCTGCCCCAAGCCCGCGATGGCCGTGCCTAGCGCAACCGGGCAGGCTGAGCCCTGGTCACCTCCCGCAGGTCCCGCTGATGCTTGCTGCTCCGCTCCTCCGACTTGATGAGGTCCCGGCGGGCTGTGCCCAGGTCCTCCTCCAGCTCGGCCACCGCTGCTGTCAGGGCAGCCAGCCGCTCCCGGGCCTGGCCCAGCTCCAAGTTTTGCTTCTCCAGCAGCTCCTGCAGCTCCTCCAGCCGAACTGCATCGTCCTTGGGGACAACGAGCCATCGTCAGTCTGTCATTGGAGCCCCAGGACGGGTGCGGGAGGGATGGCTGCGCCCCAGCTTCTGAGCACACCTCCAGGCACACCCGCCTCCCTCCGGGCCCCAGCCCACGCCGAAGACCAACACCCCGGCTCTGCCGTGTGCCTGTTCAAAAGCAACGGCTTCTAGCTGGACAGGCTACCTCAGCACCTGGTCACCTGGGGAGGGCGCGACGGAGGAGCCCAGGTTTAGGGATGGATGGGGTCATGCCTGAAGCTGACACACGGGAGATGGGCAAGCATTGTGTGCCTAGCAGTGCACCAGGGACTGCAACAGAAACCTACCCATTTCTCTGCAGGTGGGGTGGGGGGAGGAGGAAGGAGAAGGGCAACATCAGAGGAAGCCCCAAATTCAGTTCCAGCAGTCGCGCCACTGAACAGGGAGGGGCAGGACCCCCATCCTGTGTGGGGAAAACGTGCCCCCTGCCATGCGGTCCCCACAACCCACCTTCCACAGGCGCTTCAGTCCCAGCTCCACAGACCCCTCTTCCTCTGCTGCTCCATCCCGAGCCCCTGCCACCTGCTGCAGAGCAGACACCTGCAGGGCACAGCCCCAGCGCAGTGAGTCAGAGGCAAGAGGACCTGCTTGTGCTCCAGATCCTTTTGGGAACCCCACCGCCCCTCAGCCAGCAGTCTCCAGCCAAGACGGCAAGCCAGCGGGGGGAATCTGATGGGAGCCGAGTGGGGCAAGAGGGTGAACCAGCCGTGGCTTCCAGCTCCAGTGCCGGTGGAGGGTGGGCAGGTGCTTACCTGCTGGTGGGCACCTGCCAGCTGCTCCTCCAAGGTGGAGACTCGCTGCAGGGCCGCCCGCAGCCGCTCTCGCACCTGCCCAAGGTAAGAAGGTGAAGGGTGGAGGAGGAAGCAGACGCCACTGGACACCGGGGAGCAGCAGGGCGTGGCCGGCAACTGCTGGCCTGAGGCAGACGCTCCGCCAAGAGCACACTTCTGGGGAACTAAGATGAGGGCCTGGGTGCTGGGCAACAGCAGAGGGGGCCCCCAATGAAGCTGAAAGGCAGCTTCCCTCGGCAGGGGTGCAGACGTCGCAGAGGAGGGCGCCAGGCTGGTACCTTCTCGTCCAGGGCCTTGTGGTGCTCAAACAGAGACTTGAGGGCCTTCAGGACCTCCACCTCGCTGGAGACCCCTGACGGGGACTGGGCCTGGCGCTTCACCACGGTCATCCGCAGCGAGCGCTCGTGGCGGGACACCAAGCACTCCAGGTGCTCCAGGAGCAGCTGGCCGGGAGCAGGGAGGCGGAGGGGAAAGGGCCCAGGTGAGCGCAGCCGGGTGTGCCCCACGCCAGCTGCCCCGGCCTCTCCCCTGGGACCCCGCTGCAGGTGACAGCCAGCACTGGTGGTGGGACCATCTGGCTATCGCCCAGACACAGGCAGGGATGCGCCTGGCCTGGCCGCAGGGTCCACCCCCAACACGTGCCAGGTCACCCCGCTCACCCTCGTGTTGTTCCGCTCAGCTTTCAGCTCCGATAGCTCCTCCTCTCGCTCTAGAAGCTGCTCCCGGCACAGGCTCAGCTCCCGGGTTAGGGTGGCAAATTCCTGAAAACCCCACAGCCCCTCAGTGGGTAGGGCCCCTCTGACCCCACCCCTGGGTCAGGCGTGGCCCAGGGAGGTCACGCATCTCACACCTGGCAGGCCCAGCCGCTGCTGGCTCACGCCTCTGCACTTACCTCTCACACGCCCCAGGCACAGGGCTCCATGGCACGCCAGTGGCACCGCCGCCAGCGGGCTGGCATGCTCTCCTCCCCTCCCCTCCCCTCCCCTCAGTGCCGTCCGGTTCGGCCCCCAGAATGCCTCCCACCTGCCTCCCCAACGCAGCCCACCTGACACCAAGCACAGCGCGGTCAGGAGTGTTTCCAGCTTGTCTCACGGCTCCTTTCCATTTGCCCTAAGACCTCATCAACCTGAGTCACCTGCTGTTTCCACACCTTTGCTCCGCGGGTCCCGTCCCCCCGAAGAACCCAACCCTCAGTCACCACCTGAGGGGATCACATCCCTCTCAGGACCTGCCCAGCCCCCCGCTCTGAAAACCACCTGGAACGGTGGGGAGAGCACCCACCGCACACCAGGCCTGTGCCAGTCTCCCGGGCAGTGCCCGGAAAGACGTGGTCCCTGCCCCCACCGGGCTCCCAGCGTGGGACTGGGGCGCCGTCTCTGCTCTGCCCCACAC
>PVKU01015286.1:0-18976 GCA_004027475.1 Anoura caudifer | reverse complement strand
GTGTGGCTCAAGGGCATTCTCTGATCCAATCCCACAGCCTTGCATAAATCTGTCATTTTGATTCCACTGCAGAAGCCACGCATACCTGAAAGGTGGGAAAGCAAAATGGGTCCAGGTGTTACCTGGCTGTGAGGCAGGGTGGAGGGAAATGTTCTTGGTCGTAGTCAGGGCTGCCTTGAGCCTTGGGCGGGAACTGGAGGGGGCTCCGCCTGTGTATATGGCCATGTGGTGGAAGTCTTATTTACACAGGACAAAGGGGGCAGCGGGCTGGATTGTGCAGCCCCGTGTCCACATGGGTCAGTCTGTGAAGCTATCAAAATACAGGAAATCCAACGGTGGAAGCCAGCGCTGGTGTTTAAATACGAGACTAAGCGATATCTGTAGGAGGACGGAATTCGTGGGTCATTCCTGGGCCCCTGGGCTTTGAGGAGAGAGACTTTAGACAAAGCTCTAGATGTTGGAGTTCCTTTAAACTATTATTCTGACTCTTCCCCAAATGATCCTCAAGTATTTATAATCAACTTTTTCTATGTTTCTGTCTCCGTGCAAACCGACTGCACATTCAATTGTTTGCCTGGGGTGGGAGGCTTCACCGATACTTCTCTCATAGCGAGGTTGCTTCAGTGCTGATATGGCATCAACATAAACGAGTCCCCACCACCTGGGCCACAGCGAGAAAAGCTGTGGGCTGTGGCAGAAAGATCGTGGGCAGGCCATCTGTGTGCAAATTGCAGCTCAGATGTTCACCTTGAACTCTCAGCCTTCACCATCACGCCCCTGAAGTGGGGATGATGGCCTCCCCTGACACCGTTGCTGTGGGCCCTGCGGGTCACCATGCAAAACACAGGCACACAGCAGCCCTGCATGCGGCAGCAGCCACTACTGGTCTTATCACATTATCACTGTTCCTCCCAGTCCTGGAAACACTGTCACTAAGGTGACACTGGTCTATTAAGGATAAACTGTGCATATTTGCAAGGCCAAGCTGAGGTCCCAGGGGGAGGCTGACTGCTAGAGAAAGTGGTGTACCTGGGACAGGTGGGCATCGTGCCCCAAACCAAGGGGGGAAGGAGAAGCAGGAAGGACAGGGAAATAGTGACATCATCGGACTGGACAGAAAGTTCTCACCTGGGGCGGGGCTGACTTCAGGACTGAAACGTTCTGCCTAGACAAGACCAAGCAGAAATGGACTGGAGCCCAGGAATGTGTTTCCGGGGACGTGCAGGAAAGGGCTTATCTCTCGGGTGCCTCCAGAGGAAGGTGTGAGCTGCCTGCCCAAGGCTAAGGCGAGGAGGGCCCCAAGCATGGGGCTTCGGGGGTGGCCCCGGAGGTGCAGACCACTGGGACGGTGTGCCCTTCGAACCGTCTTGATGGCCACCTGATTTGATCCGATACCTTCCATATACATATTTTTATTTGTAAGTTATTCATCTGTACTGATAATGTATGAAGTATGACTTAGATGAAAAACTCAGAGATCTGTGTGCGGCGTTGTGCCTGCAGTTAACAGCGCTGCATCACACACTTAAACTTGGTCAGGAGGGTGGATCCACATTCACTGTTCTCACCACAATAAAAAAAAATAGAATGTTCTTCTCCTGCCCCTCAGTGGGTCTGCTTGTGCACCCAGGTTTGACGCTCCCAGCCTCCAAAACAGGAGGCTGGTCACAGGACGGAGGTTTTCCCCTCCACCCTCACAAAGATAACTCATTTTTATTTCTCTACTGTCAGCAGTCTGAAAGAGTGCAAGCAGAATTACTTTTTTGTTTTGTTTTGTAGGTCAGAGGGTTAAAATCAGAGAGGGAAAATCATCTGATGACAATTGATTTATGTACTAAAAGTGCACAGAGCCCAAACTGATGCTTTTGAGAAAAACCGGATTGTGACAGAAACAGAAGGAATACCGCTTCTCCAAGTAGGAATGCTGATCTCTGATCCACTTGCCGCTTACAGACATGAATCTGGCACTTTATTTGTGCACCACTCAGACCAAAATGACAGCTGCCTCCTTCACCCCCGGAAGCCCCGTGGGCAGGCGTGAAGGTCACACAACTCAGGGTGCCCTCCGGCACCATGTGGCACCACGCCCAGCCAGGCAGCACGTTAAGAGCAAGGGAGCTCTGCCAATGGGCCTCACCTGGCTGGCCTGCTCTCAGCCCAGCTCCTGCAGACTGCGCTGCTCCGCTCTTCACAGGGTTCGCCCTCCCGGACTCCGTGCAGGAGCTGCCTCACCCCCCCCACCCCCCCTCTCCCCGCACCGAGTGTTTTGTTCCTCTCCTGTGATCCGCTTCGGCTACTCACCGAATCCTACTCACCTTACAAACTCCACTTTTCAAAATGGATTGCTTCCATTGCCCCCCACTCAATACCATCCCCCTAACCAGCTGTTTGCATTTCTGCCTCTCTCAGCTTTGCTCCAAGCTCCGTGAAGGCAGCGATAGCATCTCATTGTCTTTGAGGGCCCGGGCCCTGGCCCAACAGACTCTGTCTTAGGAGGCTCCAGCATTTGTTGGTGGATGATTGTCTTCTCTGCCCCACTGTGTTTTATCGCCTGCCTTGCCTGGAGTGTCCACCTTTTGCTAAGAGCATTTATCTCTTATGCTGTACCCTGGTTATCCGTTGCCACATGATAAACCACCCCAAAATTTAGTGCCCGACAACATGATTTAGTATTTGTCATGGTTCAGTGGGTTGGCTATATTTTCATCAACAATTCTTCAGTTCCTTCTGGTAGAGATTGAGGTCATGTGTGTGGCTGCGTTCAGCTTGGGGGCTCAGCTGGGCCAGAACAGCCAAGCAGGCTTCACTCAGGTGACAGCCAGTTGGTGCTGGCTGTTGTCTGGTGCCTGTGAGTTCTCCCTGATGTGGCCCCTCTTCCTCCACAGCCCAGATGTGTTTCCTTACCATGTGGCAGCCAAGTTTAAAAACAGTGGAAGCCACCTCTGCACCACATCGCTTCCCCGCATTCTGTTGGC
Source organism: Anoura caudifer (assembly GCA_004027475.1). Taxonomy (NCBI): domain Eukaryota; kingdom Metazoa; phylum Chordata; class Mammalia; order Chiroptera; family Phyllostomidae; genus Anoura; species Anoura caudifer. The sequence goes on along the minus strand of PVKU01015286.1, from coordinate 16,001 downwards.
CAGAGTGAGTCACAAGGCCAGCCAGATTCAACAGGAGGGGAGGCAGAACCCACCCCTTGATGTAAGGGAAGCTTGTGGACACAGGGAAAGGAGAAATCGTTGGTGGCCAGCTTTAAAGACCATCTCCCCTCCCTGAGTGGTCCTTACTACAGAGCCTTCAGTTCTTCTGAAGGATTTACTTCTCTCCACTGTGCTTTGCACCTTGCTAGCTGCCCGATTTACTCCATTTACTCGTACACAGACTCGATCACTTGACAAGGGCTCTCTCTCTCTATCCTGAGCTAATTTGCATTCTCCCTGCTGGATGCCTGGCTTCTGGTCTCCACATCATGTCCTTTGTTTTGCTGAAACAATTGGGGTGGGAGGCTTTTGAAACCCTCTTTGACAGGGAGCAATCACTTCCTCTCTGGAGTCTAATGTGGAAAAAAGACACCCTATTGTGCAGAAACATGGATGCTTCCTACAAAATATCATTGACTGTTTTCCTCAGGAACACCACATGGAGCACTAGGGTTTCATCAGTTGAGTTTTGTATTAGTAAAGGTAGGCTAATTGATGCAACAACAAACCCCACAATTTCAGTGACTGAACACATCAGAGTTTAATTTTATTCATAATGAAACCAGAAAAGACCAGTGTTCATGCTGACTGTCACATACTGAACCCAGTAAGCAGAAAAGAGATTGAATCCTTATGGGTGCTTTATTCAGGTGGCTGGTGATCTGAGAAGATGGTGGGTTCATACCCTAACAGATCATCTTAAGTTCCATTTTAAAATGGCCCTTTTTATAAGGAGAACAAAGGGTAGATAAGGGTTTGGAATTCAGGGAAAAATTAATTGGATTAAAAAACTGCGGCATTCTCACCCTGGGTGGTGGTCTTCAGCTGTGTCCTGGGCGGTGGTCCTCTCACCCTGGAGTACAGTGGCTCAGACATTATCTTGAGTTGCTTGCAGTCCTCCTGAGGCACAAAGGTGGAACTGCTTATGGTCTCCTGGAATCAGGGTGGGTCATACCTTCAGTTCCTGGACAAAAGCTTTCAAATGCATTGATTACTAAACCTATTACCTGTTACTTAAACTAAAATTTTCCAACTCTTGAGTCCCCTATCAGTAACATCTGGAAGTGGGTCCCAGTCAATGGAGCACTGGGCTCCAAACAATCATTCAAGAACCTGATATGGTGGCAACGCTGCCACCATTGACCCATGACTTCCAAGGTCATCCTGGCCACTAACGTACACCTAGAAAAGAAAAAAAAGCACAGAGATTTTAATAAGCCAGACCTGGAAATGGCACAGATCACTTCCTCTCACATCATCAGTTCCATTGGCCACATCTCAGTCACATGGCCAAATTCAGCTGCAACAGAAAACAAGAAATATAGTCTAGCTGTGTGCCTGGGAAGGAGAGGAAGCCAGTTCGGCAGCCACAGTGTCCAGGACCTATGCACTATGCACACAGTATCACTTATTCCTGTTAGTGCACAGCTCACACTCACTGTGAATACTCAGATCCAGGATGAGGAGCGTGAGCAAGCCTATAAAATTAAGGAAGGGGTGAGCACATTTTCCCTCCACTTTCCCTGAGTAGGAAAACATCTTTCCAGACGTGTGCACAGCACCATCTGCTGCTCAGAATAAAAGGAGGGAAAGGAAACTGCCCTGAGTTAGGGATCCCAGGAAGAAGGCTAGAAGGATCAGAACTGAGTACAAGCTGTGGAAACTTAAGTGGTTTGCTAACCATAGGAGATTAGGGGAAATTCATACAGCAGTTGTCTTCATTTCATAGACAGTAACCAGAAACTGTGAGGATGAGGGAGAGGAGTTGTTGGTTGGTTTTGGCTTGGTTTACTTATCTGTGAAATTAAACAAGGAGGTAAACACAGGAATGAGAATCAAGAAGACTGTGTGTAGGTGTTTCCATAGGAAGGCAGCTGAGTACAATGGAGCACTTGACTGGAGTCAAAAAACCTAGAACTGAGCTTCAGCTTTGTCATTACCTGGGCTACAGTTTTCTCTATTTTAGAATAAGAGAACAAGAAGACTTGTCTAGATCCCTTTAAGCTGAAAGTTCTAATCCAGTCTCTTCTATGACCCATTTAAAGAAGGCAGTTGAAGCCATATGAATGCATCAGATCACCAGGGAGAGTGGCTTTCGTTTTCTTTTTAAAAATCAAACCCATCAGCTTTTAAAAAAGATTTTATTTATTTATTTTTCAGAGAGAGAGGAAGGGACCAAGGAAAAAAGGGAGAGAAACATCGATGTGAGGCAAAACCATGGATCAGTTGCACACACCCTGACTGGGGACCAAACCTGAAACCCAGGCATGTACTCTGACTGGGAATCTAACTGGCAACCTTTCACTTTGAAGGATGATGCCCAACTGACAGCAGTGCTCATCAGGGCCCTGATCCATCTGTTTTGATTTTCATATAAGAGACACCTATTCCTTGTATTTAAAGAAACATAAATATGTACAAGGTCTGTCCAGTCCACAAAGTCCAGCCATTGTTAATATAATGAAAATAATTTGCACAACATCAATGTAACCTAGCAGCCAAGGAGAGTGGACTGGAATGCACATGTGTGAACAATGACAACTTCACTGTACTAGTCTGTGGGGGTGGTAGATGCCATTGAGTGAGCATGTGTACTGTGTGGCCATCTCATTCAAAATGACTCAGCTAGTAGAGCAACAAATCTGCATCAAATTTTGCCTTAAGCTTGAACATTCCTCTGCAGAAACTATTCAGGTGATTCAGAATGTGGCAGCTATGGGCACCTGGAGATTGACAGCTTTATCATGACAATGCACCTACTCATGTGTCACATCTTGGGCAGTTTTTTGATGAAACATCAAATCACCCAGGTGACTCAGCCCCGCTACAACCCAGATTGGCACCCTGTGACTTCTAGCTTTTCCCCAAACTAAAATCACCTTTGAAAGGGAAGAGATTTCAGGATTGTTGATGAGATTCAAGAAAATACAATGGGGTAGCTGATGGCGACTGGGGGAACTATGTGAAGTCCCAAGGTGCCTACTTTGAAGGGGACTGAGGCATCATTGTCCTATGTACAAGGTTTCTTGTATCTTGTATCTTCTTCAATAAATGTTTCTATTTTTCATATTACATGGATGTATACCTTCTGGACAGAACTTGTATGTATTTTTAGTTAGGTAAGTAGGACTTCCTGACTGTTTGGAAGTCAGGGATGACAGAAGAGAGTTTCTAGCTTGGTACAACTTGGTGGCTGATGAAATCCTGCAACTAATTAATACCAATAATAGTTAATAAACTTTTGAACATCAACTCTAAGTCAGGCACATCCTAATCACTTTGTATAGATTATCTGAATTTTCATAACAGCCACTGCAGAGATTACTAGTGTTGGCCCATTTTTCAAAGGAGGAAACAGAGACACATCAGTGGAAGAACAAATTAGAAATGGAGTGGAAGGGAGGGCTTGAACGACCTTGTGGAGAGGACTTCCTGTGCCCAGTTTCAACCCCACATCCTGACCTAGAACACCTCCCTTGGACTGTTACATGGGTGGGAAACATTTTTATTGGTTAAGCCACTAAAATTTGAGAACACCTTTGTTACAGGAATAACAGAGAGTGGATCTCTTGCTATAGCTAATTAACACAGTGGGACATAAACACAGTAAATTAAATCTGGTACATGTTAAGTTTGAAATCTTGTGGACAACCTGATGAAAATGGCCACTAGGCACACAGTAAGAGTTTGCAGTCATCATTAGCATACGCAAATTCACCTGTGCATGCTTGGTCTTAAATAAATAATTAAATGGAGAGAGGTGATAAATTACCTAAATTTTCTCTTTCTGCCCACTCACCCTATGGCTGTAAGTTCTATACAACTATGAAATGGGATGTGCGAGCCTGCTTCTTCTCCAATTGCCTCATTTCCCTTGGGTGTCCTCACAATACGAACATGTCACTACTCAACATGATTCTAGTCTTTAAAGCAAGATTTCTTCCTAATCACTCTCAATTTGAGCCTGCTGCCTTGTCACTTATTCAACTGAAAAAAAAAAAACAAAGAACAAGTCTTCTGTTGACAAAATACCATTCATACCTCCAGCCCTGACCTTAGATTTGGTCCCATGCAAGTGTAACCCTACTGTGTAAGTTTGGGAATTAGTGTTCTCAATATGACAGCTGATTTCAAGAGAAATTTGGGTCTCCCAGGGAAAATGCATAGTGTGAGATGAGGAGAGGACCAAAGGTGGCACCCTGGGGAATCCCACCTTTGGGAGGTGGGTGGGGACAAGAAGTTGCTCACAGGACCATAAGTGGAAGTAGCAGGGGAAGTAGGAGGAAGACCAGGAGTAATGAGTGCCCCTAAAGCCACAGGAGAACAAAATGCCAAAGACTGGATTGTTTCAACCTAAAACAAACAAACAAACAAAAAACTGAGGAAAGGATCACCGGATTAGACAATAAAAATATTACTTAGAACTTTTGTCAGAACAATTTCAATGGATTTGCAGACATAAAAATCTGATTTTAATGGATTAGAAAAACAAATTAAAGATAATGCAGAGGGAACAAGGCTCTAAGAAGTCTGGGAATGAAGGCATGTCTTTAACAATAGTATTCAACACCCTCTTAAGAAATAATTACTGAGACTTCCAGCCAAGATGGAGACATAGGTAGACACACTGTGCCTCCTTGCACAATCAAAATAAGGACAACAGTCCTTATTTTGTTGTCCAGTACTGACAGAAAATTGGACTGTACGGAAGTCTGACAACCAAGGAGTTAAAGTAGACACAACCAATGTCTACTTTAAAAAAACAACCAGTACTGACAGACACATTCTGTCCTGACCAGTAGGAGGGGACAGAATCAGGGAGCCAGGACAGAGAGGGCTCGAGGCAGGGTGGCTGGAAGATCTGGGTGTGCAAGGCAGCAGCAGGTGGACCCAACGAGGTGGTGGATTGTGGAGGGGCGCGGCACGTCTGGTCCCACATTTGTGCACCAATAAACCAGGCAAAACTGGGGAGCGAGAAGGACCATGGAACCCAGGGTCCCAGCTTGGGGAAATAAAGCCTCAAAACACCAATTGAAAACACTTGTGGGGGTTGAGGTGCTGCGAGAAACTCCCAGCCTCACAGGAGAGTTCACTGGAGAGACCCACAGGGTCCCAGGACGTACACACACCCACCCACATGGAAATCAGCATCAGAAGGGCCTAGTTTGCTTGGGAGAAGTGGGAGAAGGGACTGAAATCTGAGAGAGAGCAGAACAAGTGGCATTGTTCCCTCCCTGACCCCTCCCCCACATACAGCATCACAACCCAATGAAGTGGCATATCTCACCCTGGTGAACACTAAGGCTCCACCTCTCACTGCATAAGAGGCACAGCAAGACCAAAAAAAAAAAAAAAAAGGCCCAAATGAACAGATCAAATCTCCAGAAGAAATACAACTTAGCGATGAAGAGATAGCCAACCTATCAAATGCACAGTTCAAAACACTGGTAATCAGGAGACTCACAGAATTGGTTGAATTTGGTTGCAAATTAGATGGAAAAATGAAGGCTATGCTAAATGAAATAAAGGAAAATGTACAGGGAACCAATAGTGATGGGAAGAAAACTGGGACTCAAATCAATGGACTGGACCAGAAGGAAGAAACAACCAACCAATCCAAAAAGAATGAAGAAGCAAGAATTCAAAAAAATGAGGAGAGGCTTAGGAACCTCCAGGACATCTTTAAACGTTCCAACATCCAAATTATAGGGATACCAGAAGGAGAAGAGGAAGAGCAACAAGTGGAAAAGTTATTTGAACAAATAATAAAGGAGAACTTCCCCAACCTGGCAAAGCAAATAGATTTCCAGGAAGTCCAGGAAGCCCAGAGAGACCCAAAGAAGTTGGACCCAAGGAGGAACACATCAAGGCACATCATAATTACATAACCCAAGATTAAAGATGAGAGAATCTTAAAAACAGTAAAACAAAGGAGAGAGTTACCTACAAAGGAGCTTCCATCAGACTGTCAGCTGATTTCTCAAAAGAGACCTTACAGGCAGGAAGGGGCTGGAAAGAAGTATTCCAAGTCATGAAACGCAAGGGCCTACATCCAAGATTGCTCTATCCAGCAAAGCTTTCATTTAGGATGGAAGGGCAGATAAAGTGATTCTCAGATAAGGTCAAGTTAAACGAGTTCATAATCACCAAACCCTTATTATATGAAATGTTAAAGGGGCTGATCTAAGAAAAAGAAGATAAAAAACATGTACAGTAAAATGACAGCAAACTCACAGATATTAACAACCACACCTAAAACAAAAACAAACTAAGCAAACAGCTAGAACAGGAACAGAACCACAGAAATGGAAAACACGTGGAGGGTTAGCAACAGGAGAGTGGGAGGAGGAGAGAGGGGGAAAAGGTACAGAGAATAAGTAGCATAGATGGTAGCTAGAAAATAGACAGGGAGAGGGTAAGAATAGTATAGGAAATGTAGAAGCCAAGAACTTATAAATATGACCCATGGACATGAACTAAAGGTGGGGAATGTGGGTGGGAGAGGGTGTACAGGTTAGAGGGGAGTGAAGGGGGGGAAATGGGACAACTGTAATAGCATAATCAATAAAATATATTTTTAAAAAGAAAAAAGAAATAATTACTTACGTATTTCTTTTTTAAGGTTTTATTTATTTATTTTTAGAGAGAGGGAAAGGGGGGGAACAGAGAGGGAGAGAAACATCGATCTGCTGCTCCTCATATGCACCTGGACCAGGACCAAACACGCAGCCCAGGCAGGTGCCCTGACCAGGAATCCAATTGGCAACTTTTCACTTTACAGGACGTGCCCAACAAACTGAGCCATACCAGTCAGGGCAAATAATTTTTATATTAATATAATTATTATTTCTTTATAAACCATAACCTGTAATTTATTAATGTAAATTTTGTTAACATAAATTAATTGTATATATTAATGCCATATTGATATAAATTCATATAAAACATTGTCAATGAGTTGGTAGTTTATATATTAAAATATGTAAATGAATTATAATTATACCCTCCACGCACCTCTATGCCCATGGAACCTGCTCTTGTGCACCTTTCTTGACACCAGAGTTCATGACGATAGCTGGCGTGGGTTGACTCCTTGCTACAGGGCTTGGCTGTTTCAAGTGCTTTCTATGTATGGATTCCTTTAATAATCAAAACAAGTTCTTTTTATGCCCACTTTACAGATCAGGAAACAGGCACATAAAGGTTAAGTAACTTCACCAAAGCCACACAGAGAGTAAGTGATGTATCCAAGATTAAAAACCCCATTGTCTGGCAGGAGAGTCTGACCCTTTTCCATCTAGCATGGTGGTGTACTAATCCTGTCTCTCTAAATGCTCAGAGAAATCCCAGGCAAATTTGCTTAGATATTTTATTTTTGATGCTTTATAAGATGATGCGTAGAAGAGCTGGAGACAGAGAATGAGGTAGCTAGATCAAACTCTCTTTCATGCAATGAGATGGGCAAAATATAGCTTAAAATAATATATCTAAATATAAATTTAAAAAATACAGATATCAACTTCCTGCCAAGATGGAGACATAGGTAGATAGTCTTTGCACAACAAAAAAAGGACAACAACATATATATATAAAAACAGAACTGCAGATTTCAGAAAATCGAGCTGTATGGAAGTCTGACAAGCAAGGACTTAAAGAAGAAACAATTATCCAGATAGGTAGGAGGGGCAGAGACAGGCAGCTGGGAGGAGAGTACGTGAGGAGAGGTGGTAGACCAGTGGCGGCTGAAGGACCAGGAGGTCCCACATTCATGTCTGGATAAACCAGGAGGAACAACTGGGGAGCAAGACAGACCTCACAACCCAGGGTTCCAGTGCAGGGAAATAGAGCCTCAAAACCTCTGACTATAAAAATCTGCAGGGGTTGTAGTGGTGAGAGAAACTCCCAGTCTCACAGGACAGTTCATTGGAAAGACCCACAGGGTTCCAGAAAGTACACAAAACCACCCACCCAGGAATAAGCACCAGAAGGCCCACTTTGCTTGTGGGTAGTGGGGGAAGTGACTGAAAGTGGACTGAGAGCTAAGCAAGTGGCATTGTTCCCTCTCAGACCCCTTCCTACTCATAGACAGCCCCACAAACCAGTAATGTGGGTTGCCCCACCCTGTCGAATACCTAAGTTTCCACCCCTTACTACATAACAGGTTCGCTGAGACAAAGAAATATGGCCCAAATGAAAGAATAGGTCAAAGCTCCAGAAAAAGAACAAAGTGATGAGGAGATAGCCAACCTATCAGATGCAGAGTTTAAAACACTGGTAATCAGGATGCTCACAGGAATGGTTGAGTATGGTTGCAAAATGGAGGAAGAAGTAAAGGCTATGCAAAATGAAATGAAGAGTAATGTGCAGGGAACCAACAGTGACAGGAAGGAAAGTAGGACTCAAATCAATGGTTTGGAGCAGAAGGAAGAAATAAACACTCAACCAGAACAGAATGAAGAAACAAGAATTCCCAAAAATGAAGACAGGCTTAGGAACCTCCAAGACAACTTTAAACATTCCAACATCTGAATCATAGGGGTGCCAGAGGAAAAGAGAAAGAGCAAGAAAATGAAAACTTATTTGAAAACATAATGAAGGAAAACTTCCCTAAATTGGCAAAGGAAATAGACTTCCACAAAGTCCAGGAAGCTCAGAGATCCCCAAAGAAGTTGGACCCAAGGAAGTATACACCAAGGCACATCATAATTACATTAGCCAAGATTAAAGATAAGGGGAGAATCTTAAAAGCAAAAACACAAAAGGAGAGAGTTACAAAGGAGTTCCCATAAGACAATCAGATGATTTCTCAAAAGATACCTCGAAAGCAGGAAGAGGCTAGAAAGAAGTATTGAAAGAAAGAAGTCATGAAAGGCAAGGGCCTACATCCAAGATTGCTCTATTCAGCAAAGCTTTCATTTAGAATGGAAGAGCAGATAAAGTGCTTCCCAGATAAGGTAAAGGTAAAGGAGTTCATCATCACCAAGCCCTTATTGTACGAAATGTTAAAGGGACTTATCTAAGAAATAGAAGATTAAAAATGGTGAACAGTAAAATGACAACAAACTCACAACTATCAACTGCCAAACCTAAAAAACAAAAACAAATTAAGCAAACAGCTAGAACAGGAACAGAACCACAGAAATGGAGATCACATGGAGGATTATCAGTGGGGAGGGGGAAGGGGAAGAACATGGGAAAAGGTACAGGGAATAAGAAGCATAAATGGAGGTACAAAATAGACAGGGAAAGGTTAAGAACAGTATAGGAAATGGAGAAGCCAAAGACTTAAATGTATAACCCATGGATGTGAACTAAGGGGTGGGGTTGGGGATGCTGGGGGTGGTGTAGGGCAGAGGGGGATAAAAGGGAGAAAAACATGGGGCAACCGTAATAGCATAATCAATAAAATATACTTAGAAAAGAAAAAGAAAGAAAAGAAGTACAGTTCTCTTTATTAAATAAAAAGAGATTTTCAGTTTAGATGAATCTCCCTCTCTTGGTCTCGAACAGTCCTAATCTTCTTCTTAGGATGCTAATTGTATCTACTGCATGTGTTTTATACTCATAATTTTAACTTTGAAAGCAGCTGCATGAAATAAATATGGATCTATGGAAAAGCAGAGTACCTATAATAAACATGTCACAGCAAGTGTTCCTATTGTTTATCAACTTATTGAAGTAAAAATGGTCCAATTAGATTTCCTCCAAAAACTAAAAATGGAACTGCCTTTTGACCCAGCAATTCCACTGCTGAGATTATACCCTAAGAGCCCTGAAACACCAATCCAAAAGAACCTATGCACCCCAATGTTCACAGCAGCACAATTTACAATAGCCAAGTGTTGGAAGCAACCTAAGTGCCCATCAGCTAATGAGTGGATCAAAAAACAGTGGTACATTTACACAATGGAATTCTATGCAGCAGAAAGAAAGAAGGAGCTCCTACCCTTGGTGACAGAATGGATGGAACTGGAGAACACTATGCTAAGTGAAATAAGCCAGGAGGTGAGGGACAAATACCATATGATCTCAGCTTTAACTGGAATATAATTAACAAAAGAAAAATGCAAACAAAATATAACCAGAGACATTGAAATTAAGAACAATCTAACAATAGCCAGAGGGGAGGGGGAGGGGTCAGAGGGGAGAAGGGTTTTCAGGAACTACTATAAAGGACACATGGACAAAACCAAAGGGGAGGGTGGAAGCAAGGGAGAAAGGTGGGTTTGGCGGGGGTGGGGAGAAATGCAGACAACTGTAATTGAACAACAATAAAGTAATTTAAAAAAAAATGGTCCAATTTGCATCAGAATATTAAAAAAAAACAAGAAGATGTGTTGCTGTTTCAAGGACTTTTGGCTTCTAATCCTTTATTTCTCCTCTGAGAATAGATAACAAGATTATACTTTTAATCCATGGTCATGCTTTGCAACCCTGCTATCTTTAGTATAGGCTTAGGGATACTAATAACGTTCTTGCTTAGTAAGTATAGTAGGAAGTTCTTCCTCTTCCTTCCTCTCAAATATCCTGCTCATTCATCATTCACAGCCTAGGCAATGCCCCACCCCTACTCTGATCCCTCTTTTCCCAGTCACAATAGCTCACGTTGATAGGACTTCCTTCCAAATTCCTGCAACACTCTTTTTAACATCACATCTACAAATTCAATACCACCTGATGTTGTCATTTGTATATGTATATGTATCTACATCAGGCCTTAGATATATTATGCTAATGGTGTATATACACATATGTAATATATCTAATGCCTAATATATGTGCATATATATCTAATACTTATATATACAATAAATCCAATGCCTGAGGTAGATATATATCTCAGGCATTAGATACAAGTTCCTTTCAGGCAGGAAATGAGTCTCTCCATATTTACTATGTCCCACACCACCAAATACAATGTTAGAATACCAAAAATGTCTGTTGAATTAATGTCTTCAGGAGAGAGCAAGAGAGTGAGGAAGGAAGGAAGGGATTTTGCAGGCCTTTCTGACTGATCAATTCTGCCTTTGCTTAGGACAATGTTTCTTTTAAAGTGCTCTTTCAATCTTCTGCATCAGAATCACATGAAATGGTTGTTTAAAATGCAAGTTCCTAGGCCCCACCCCCAATCCCTTTAACCTGAATGCCTGGAGCTGGGCCCAGGAGTTTGCATCTTAACAAGCACCTCCTGTGATTCATGAGCACACAAATTTGGGAGCCACTGGCTTATCAGAATATGTGTAGGGGATATTTTTTAATGATTAATTGGAATAATCTGTATTAAACACCACTCCCCTCCATAGATTTTGTAATTCAGCTCGAACTGGTAACAGACTGGGTATCGTATTCTTTTTATAAGAAATCAACTGTCCTGAAGGAGAGAGACTCTTAGTTTTGGGGCACCCAGTGTTCTAAATTAATTGGAATTGCGGTAAACTGCAAAACCCATAATATTTGTATACTATTATGTAATAATATATATAATACATATTATTCCGGTAGCATCATTTCACTTAGGAGTTTTTTTAACTTGCAGAAACACTGAGGAAAGCAGCGTTCCCGGGGGAAGCTACGGTAGCTTCTCAGTCTCGTCCTCAGTTGTCACCCGCGTGCACTCCTGGGACTATCTCATGGATGCTCTCCTTTGTCTTCCTTTTTGAAATGTCACCGGGTAGGTCACCTAGGACACAGGCTGGGAGGCATTTTCCGAACTAGTCCATGGTCCTGCTCCAGAAGCAGCTTCTAAATTGAGCCATAAACCCTCACCTGCAGCAGGAATGAGCCCCGCCTTCCCATCCTCCACCTTATCAATGCAGACTTGTTCTTTTAATGGGAGATTTTAAAAGCTTAACAAAGAGAAAGTGAACCCAATAAGTCCATTTTTTCCCACTCAACTTTGCCTTTTTCATTTCTCTTTTCCTCTTTTCTAGGGCTTTTCCTCTTTCAGTCCCCCAAAGCTTTGACGTCACCTTCCCCGGCAGTACTGCATGTAGTTGGGATCATTCCCAGTCTTCGTGAACACTAAGTTAGAGTCCCTTGACACAAAGAAATTCCACTGAATTGGTTCTAGATTTGGTGTCGTTTTTGTAAGCCTCCACTTGTATGATATCATTGAAATCCAACTCGCCTGTTATGGGGACCACAGGAAAGAGAGGAATAGGACCCTTTCTGCGGGACTTCCCCTGCTAATCCTTTTAAACCAAGTTCCTAGCCCCATGCTCCATTGAGAATCTCTTTCTTTCATCTCCTCCAACTTTTTAATTCTCTTTATGTGTTATTCTACAATACTTTTACCCTTTTAAAGTATTTTCAATCACTTCCATTCTTCACTGTTTAATCTCAGAAGCATGCGTGTACACACACACACACACACACACACACACACAAACACACACACACGGGGAATTCCCCGGGCCGGCTCTGGATCCAGGGGAGGCAATCATTTCCTTGTCCACTTACTTTGATCCACACGCCACAGTACAACAGAGAAAAAGAAGGGGGTCTCAGACAATATGAATGCTTTGCTTAAGACGCTGGCCTTAAAAAACATTTTCTGTTTTCGGAATAGGAGTCAGTGCATTTTAGCCACGGCGAGTCCTTTGGTGCCATCTAGTGGACGCAAGCAGTAACAGGCTGGGAAAACCAGATTTGACAAGGAGCATCACCGCACACGCATAACTGTTCTGACCAAACCGTTTCCTGCTGGAACAATGCTTTGTATCCTTTTATAACAAATCTCTCCAAGTTCTAATAAATATCTCAGAAGTTAAGGGTTTTTTCCTGCTGCTTCCTTTCCATGCTTTTGTTTTATTTGGTTTAGCAAATCATGAGAATTAAGGGGCCTTGGGACAAACAGAAAAAAAAAATTAGAAAGCAGAGGTCACATTTTCTTTGTCGTTGCAACTAGCACCTGACATAGCGATCAGAGCTCTGAATTGGTCTGTTTTTGTTTGTTTTGTTTTTGTGGCTTTTTGAATGAAATAATAAGCAATTAATATCTGAGATAGAGGATTTATGACACACAGATATCTTTCCTTTAAGGAGAGAGATTTTTCTAGACTTCCCAGTCTGGGTGAGAGGTGATTACTAAACTCCTAACTAGCAACGCCTCCCCATTCTGAAATATTAAATCTGTTAAGAATAAGGAGAGGGGACACTGAAAAGAAAACAAATCAACAGCAAGCTCCAGCAGGCGGCAGGAGGGAATGAAGATTTTGTATCATAGACTTTCCATGAAACCTAGACAAGAATTGAAGAAAGATTGGAATATTTCAATCTCCTTAAAATTGATCATTGAAATATTCACCCAATGTGATGGTTAATTTTATGTGTCAGGTTGGCTGGGACAGAATGCCCGGTGATTTGGTCAAACATCAGTGTAGACGTTTCTGCGAAGATATATTTTCGGTGTGGTTACTACTCAAATGGGAAACTTTGAGTAAGGCTGATTATCCTCCATAATGTGGTGGGCCTCGTCCAATCAGTTGAAGGACTTAAGAACAAAGACTAAAGTTCTCCAAAGTGGAAGAAATTCTCATCAGAACTGAAGCATTAAAACCCTGTCTGGTCCTAGCTGGGTAGCTCAGATGGTTGGAGCATCATCCCGTACAGCAAAAGGTTGTGGACTCAATCCCCAGAACACATACCTAGGTTGTTGGTTTGATCCCCAGTAGGGGAGCATGGGGGGATGGGGGGACAGATCGATGTTTTTCTCTCACATCAATGTTTCTCTCTCTCTCTCAATCTCTCTGCCTCTTCCTCTCTATATATAATCAATAAACATATCCCTGGGTGAGGATTTAAAAAAAAAAAAAAAAACCTGTGTGTTTTTCCAGCTTGCTGCCCGTGGAATTCAGACTCAAGAATGCAACATCAAGTCTTAGCTGAATTTCCAGACTGCCGGCCTACCCTACAGATTTCAGATAGACAGAAAGAAAATCTTCTACCGTCTTCTTCATCTTGGAGAACCCTTGCTAATACACCCTGTCCTGTACTTCAATGTGTATTCACACCACGGGATCTCAGACCCTAACACACATCGAGATGAGCACCCGTGGAATCCCTGTCTCTGGAAGCACAGCCCAGAGCATCTGTGTGTACAATAAGCTCTATAGCTGGCACACTCGGTATAGAACTAATGACTATGCGATGCGCCTCACACCAGATTGATTAAGAGCTTTTGCTCCATGCACCAATATTTAACTTAAACTTGCTAACAGTTAATAAACACCTGCTCTGTGCCAGGTTGCAGACAAGACTCTTCCAAGTATGTTATCTTATGTCCCACTGAATTCTATTAATACTTAAGAGACTGGATTAGCTCATCGAGGCTAGGTGATCTGCTCAGGACACCCTTTTAGTCCTTCACCAGATATTTGCTGAGCAGCTGCCATGGGTCAGGCGTTTTGCTTGGCCCTGGGCATAGAAAAATAAATGAGAGACATGATCCCCTTGTAGAGCTAAAATCCTAGAAAGGACAACCAATCACAGTCAAGTGAACAAGAAACGAATGCCATTGGAGAGCATGTGAGAAGTGCAATGAAGAAAATGAGCAAGGTGAAGTGACAGAATATTGTGGGATGGGTCCACCCCTAAGTTAATTCAATCACAGAAGGTGAAATGAGACCTGAAGGAAGCCAAAGTTCACAGATTCCATTCTCTACATACTGGGTATTAAAGCTGCATCATTCCTTTGCAATATATTCTGACATCATCCCACCTCGCCATTCTAGTTTGTACCACCTCATTCAGATCCTTATTGTTTCATGCCTGGAGAGTATCTTAGCATTGATATGTATCCAATCTCCTCTGTATCTTTACTCTCCTCTGCATATTGCACCAGCTCAGGCTAATTATGATGTCACTTGGATTATGTTCCACCCCTATTTAGATATCTTCAGTGGCTAAAGTCCAAACGTCTTATGCCATCCTCCAAAGTTCACCCCACTCTTAATCCAACTTGTGTTTCTACCCTTAGCTTCCACTACCTGACTGTGGAACTCCTATTCTGGTGAACCACAGACCATGCTTTGCTACCTCAGTGTCCACCTAACAAGGCTACACACATCCTTCAAGGATGATAAGGCCTTTCCAAGTCATATCAATCTCGTAACTTTTCCCTTCCTGAATTTTTTACTTTTTTTAATTTAGATTTTATTTATTTATTTTTAGAGAGGGGGAAGGGAGACAGAAAAAGGGAGAGAAACATCGATGTGTGGTTTGTCTCATGGGCCCCCTTCTGGAGATCTGGCCTGCAACCCAGGCATATGCCCTGACTGGGAATTGAACCAGTGACCCTTTGGTTCACAGGCTGGTGCTCAATCCACTGAGCCACACTAACCAGGGCCCCCTTCCTGAATTGCTATTGCTTGTGTTATAACGAACACAAGTGTTGGTCAATTTTTACTGTTAGAAAATTGTCTCAAGCCAAAGATAAAGCAGCCTGGGTCAGAAACTTGTAGTCTGATGAAAGGAACAGTTTATCCTGGGAATTACTAAACATTTCTGATAATAGAGTTGAGCAATTTTCTGGTAAACATAGAATCAACTTGCATAGACCATCTGTCCTGTGAGAAACTTAGTTACCTTTAACCAAATGTTCCTTTATTGAATCTAATCTATAAATGCTATTTAGCTACCCTTTGTTTCTAAGAAAAATATATATCTACTAGGAATCTATCTATCTATATATCTATATCTAGATATATATCTATGTATAGATACAGATATAGATCTACTAGGAGAGAAATCTTTAAATGGACTTACTGGAAAGTACCACCTTGCAGCAGCCTTGAAACACAACTTTGGCATGTCATGCTCACAGAGAATTTGTCTGAAATTGCTTTAATATATGTTAGTGATACTTTAATGCATCTTAACACATAGCAGTTGTACACCACATGTGTGACCCAACCTGTTAGGTGACATGAGTTCAAAGATAA
>PVKU01015285.1:0-18971 GCA_004027475.1 Anoura caudifer | reverse complement strand
TTATTTGGCCTTCTATCTTGATTGACAGCCTTGCTGGGTAAAGTAGTCTTGGTTGCAGGCCTTTGTTTCTCATTACTTGGAATATTTCTTGCCATTCTCTTCTAGCTTGGAGCGTTTCCATTGAGAAGTCAGCTGCCAGCCTTATTGGAGCCCCCTTGTACGTTACTTCCTTTTTCTCCCTTGCTGCCTTTAAGATTCTTTAAGATTCTTTGTCTTGGAATTTTGCCATTTTAATTATGATGTGTCTTGCAGTGGGCTTCCTTGGATTCCTCTTGATTGGGACTCTCTGTGTTTCCTGGATTTGTGTGACTTTTCCTCTTATCATATTAGGGAAGTTTTCCATCATCACTTTTTCAAAAAGGGTTTCTAACCCTTGCTCTTCTTCTTCTCCTCCTGGTATCCCTATTATATAGATATTATTATGTTTCATATTGTCTTGCATTTCTCTTAATCCCTCTGCATTCTTTTTGAGCCTCTTTTCCTTTTCTTGCTCTTTCTGGGTGTTTTTTTCTACTTGGTCCTCCAACTCACTAATCCGATCTTCTGCTTCATCAATTCTGCTTTTCATTTCTTCCACTTTATTCTTCAGTTCAGAAATTGTACTCTTCATTTCCTCTTGGCCCTTGTTGATAGTTTCTCTTTCCTTTTTCATGTTGATATAGTTTGCAGTGAGCTCATCGTACCTTCCCTGTAGTTTCTGGTAGCTCATTGAGAGCTCATGGAGCTTCCTGACAACCATTGTTTTGAACTCAAAATCTGACAGTTGAGCTGCCTCTGTTTCATTTAGCATTCTTTCTGGGGCTTCCTCCTTTCCTTTCATTTGGGGATTATTTCTTTGTCTTCCCATTGTTTTTGAGGTTCTTCTTATTAGCCTTAACTTCTTAAATTGATCCGTTCTGGCTCCCTGGGTTTATGGTGTGAACTGTGGTAGAATACCTGTGAGATTCAGTGGTGCTGTCTGCTTCAGGTATCCTGGTGTTCACAGTTTCCACTGTCTTATCTGTTGAAATGCCCCCTCCTTGAGATGGTCTCTGTTTTTTTCACAATTCCAGGGCTGGTTTTTTGTTGTTGTTTTGTTATTTTGTTTTTGTTTTACTTGTGGGTATTTAAAAAGAGAAAAGAGGAAAAAATGGAAAGAGAAGAAAGAAGAAAGAAAAAGAAAAAAAGAGGAAAAAGAAAAAAGAGGAGGCAAGAAAAGATAAAATTGGAAAGAAAGGAAGAAGGAATAAGGCAAGAAAGAAGATACACAAAGCAAAGGATGTTGAGGAGTAAAAAAATAATAATAAAAATAAAAATAATAAAAAATAGAAAAAAATTAAAATTTAAAAAGAGAAAGAAGAAAAAAGAAAAAAGCAACAAGAAAAAAAGAAAAAAGAAGATTAAAAAAAACTAACAACTCTTGCTGTTTTCAATCTTGCTGAGCTGGTGTTTCTGGTCTGTTGGCTGCGATCGTCTAGGGGTGACAGTATCGCTTTTGTCCCTGTTCAGCGCTCATCTATCTTTGCGCTACTGTCCTCAGGGCTAGCCCTGGGCCTCTCTGCCCAGGGCCTCAGGTATAAGTTCTGAGCTTGTGTGTGCCTATCCCAGTTGCACGCAGGTGCCTATGATCTCGCAGCCACCTGTGGTCACATACAGGAGCCAATCCTTGCGCAATCATCCCTGATGGATGGCGGGCTCAGGCGCGGGGCTGCCCCTCCAGCACTGGGCACCGGAGGCTGGCGAGTTCAGGTGAGCAGCGGATCAGCTGCCCCGCTGGTGCGCGCCTGTCACAATGGTGCCGAGGCGGGCTAATTGAGAGCATTCTTAGCAAAGCAGTTTTCACAGGATTTTATGTATTCTTTCTCAGGCCTGATCACCCGGGGAATCTGCCCTTTCCAGCACAGGGCTGCACCCACTACCAGCATTGTTTCAGGCTTAAGGCATTGTCTCAGGCTTATGTCAGACAGGGTAACCAAGGCAACCAAGAGATTAGGAGACTTCTTGCAGACAGAATGAGGACTCAGGCTATGTCAGGATAGCCAAGGGGTGAGAGTCCATCACCCCCTTTTGCTGTAGCCCCCCAAGTCCTTCCTTGGGGCCTCCACATGATCGTGTCTGGCTTAGGTTGTCCCCTGCTTGGGGAATCTTACCCGTCATTGGCTAACCAATCAAGCATTGGGAAGCCAGTTATGGATGAAGCAGAAGGAGCAGGAGTGGTGCTCCTGCCAGGGAGATAAGCTTTGTCTCCTTAGTGGCTTACGGTTGGTCGGAAGATAGCTCACTCAGCCTTAGCCATGGGGTGGGGAGGTTACAACTCCTGAAACCAGGCAGAATCGTTCCCCATAGGAGAAGGGCTTGCGGCATTCTCCACTAGAGGGAATTGCCATCCCCTTTCCTACCAGAACAGCAAGATTGTGTCCTGGATGACTTATTTACCATCAGTGGCAGACAGGAGGATTCTGCAGGCCAGAGTTCCTCCCACAACACTTGACAAAATAAGTCAGACCCTCATTGGAAAATTTATATGGAAAGTACTGGTGAAGACCTAAATAAATGGAGACATGTCCATGTTCACTGATAAAAGGGTCCAAATTGCATGTATCAACTTTTTGCACATACATCAACATACTTAATGTTATTGTAATGAAATATTAAGAGGGTTTTGGGGGAGTAGAGACTGATTCTCAAATGTATGTGAAAGAACTACTAGCCAATAATTATCAAGAAAATGAGGTGGGTGATTAACCCTTTCTAACAAGGCTTGCTGTAGAAATCTTTGGATGTTAGGTTAGGTAACTGATACCCTATGTGTATCAGAATCTGCTGGGTTATATTCTGGTAACTAAAGCCCCCAAACATGATCAGTTTAAAAGCACAAACTCTGTTTCCCACTCATATATCTTACTGTCCCACATGTGCTCTCTATCCTAAGTTCTTAAGAGGGTGCTGCACATCATGTTACTCAGGTGCCAGACTCTTGGGTCCAAATGAATCATAACTATATTCTTAAAGATGCTATGAAGAAGTGCACATGTATCTTCTATAACCATTGTATTGGTGGAATCAAGTTGAAGTCTGCAATGCATTAGGCAGGGAAGTACCACCCTTACCTAAAGAGGAAGAGACAGTGAGGAACACTTCCTTTCTATGTAAACCAAAACTTAACTATGTAAACCAAAAGGCAGATAAAGAAAATGGAACAGCACAGAACCAGACCCACAGCTGTGTAACTTGAAACACATCAGAGATGACACAAAAAGAAAAGATGATGTGTCAACAAATAATGCTGGGACAATTTGTTCTACATATGGGAAAATATGAAATCAGGTCCCTGGCACAAATCACTTATAAATTCACTCCAGATGGATTAAATATCAATGTGAAAGGCAAATATTTAAAACATTTTACATAATGTGCTAAACAGGGAAGCAGGGAAGAATTTCTTAGAAGAAGATACAAATAGTGCAAATCTTAAAAGTTTTTAAAACATGAAAAATGTGACTACATGAAAAGTAAGAATTATGCATTATTATAAGGCAATAAATTGAGCAGAGAGAGAAACCACACACTGGATGAAGATATTTGCAATAGTTGATAAAGAATTAGTATCCTGAATATATAAGGAATGTTAAAGAATCAATATGAAAAAGATAAACACCCAAATCAGAGAATGGATAGAAGCAGGACCAGGCATTTCACAAACTAGAAAAATTAATAACCACAAATCTAATGAACAGAAGACCAATCTCATCAGTGATTAGGGGAATGCAAATAAAACCACAGTAAGATATCTAAATACAGAGGTGAGCAAAAGCAGGTAATTATTTGTTCATGTAGACATTAATACAATAAGTAATAAATAATAATACAAAAATAAACTTTTTTATACGACTGTAAACCTACTTTTTCCACATCTGTTTATAAAATATGACAATGCCAGTGTCATGATGTGAAACCAGATAAACCTATTGTGCTACTGGGAGAAGTATATCAAAATACACCAATTCTGAAATATCATTTATTTAAGATATTGTAGGAGTTGGCAAGATGGTGGAGGAGTGAGTGGAAGTCAAACTAACCTCCTCCCAGAACAAACCTGGAATTACAACTAAGTCATGGAGAAATTACCCAGAACAAATGACTGAACAATAACAAGAGAGAAGCCTTATAACCTTGGACAGAAAGAAGCAGCAGCTTTGGCACAACCTGTCTGGTAAGTAGTGCAGTAGAGACTTGTGGGGGCTGGCTGGGGCCCACAGGTGGCAGCACAGGAGGGATAATTAAGTGGCAGGTTAGATCCCATTGAGAAGAATGGAATCTAAACCCTAAGCTGGGATCCCCAGCCTAGAACATGAGAGCCAAAAAAGTACACAGATAACAAAAAAGTGGTGGTGAAAAGCAACAGTGTTGTTTTCTGCCAGAGACAGACAGGTGGACATGGAAAGAGCAGTTTAAAGGGCCAAGACACAATTTTCATTTGATGTCACTTACCTGGGGTTCTGGTAAAAGGTGGGAGCAGAGTAGGCTGGAGACACCTGAGGAGAGGCTGAGGATGGAAGCTTTTGGAAGAGAACACAGAGAGTAGCCTCAGGGAACCCAGTGCTGAGTTATCCACCAAAGGTGGCAGCCATTGTGCTCAGGCAGAACACTCCCTGTAAGTGGTTGCAGCCTAAGGAGTAGCAATAGCCCTGTTCTCAACAGAGACTCTGCCCTGGCTCTGTGGTGCTTAAGCCTGACTGCAGAGTGCAGTGTGACTAGATTAATAACTAAAGGAGACAGCCACAGATGTAAATCCCTGGTAAAGGGGGAGGGGGGCAGAGCAGACTAGAGACACCTGAGGAGAGACTGGGGATGGAGGCTTGCAGGAGAGAACTGAGAGAGGAGCTGCTGGGATTCCAGTGCCAAGTCATCACCCATACTGTAGCAGTCATCCTGCTAAGGCAGACCACTCCCCTCCAAGCAGCAGCAGCCTGATGGAAAACAATAGCCCTACCCTATGGGGCTTAAGCATGATTGCTGAGTACAAAGTGACTAATTAACAACTGAAGGAGACAACTATAGACAGTAGACCTTTGGCAGTTTCAGAGCAGGTTGCCTAAGGTCAGACAGGGTCAACATCTGACACCACCAGAAGTGGATCCAGGAAGAAAATACCGTGGTAAACACTAAAGATTACCAAAATGAAATCCACTATGGTCTTCTCTCTGATTAGTAATATTTTCTTTCCTACATAGCTGTTTAACACTCATTTCTTCTCCAGCAAGTTTGTGCATATTAAGCCACTAGAATTTATACTATAGTTTATTTTTCTCCTGCCTTATAATAGTCTTAATCTCTTTGAACCTTATTAATACTGTACTGTTTGCTGCTCATGCTGAGATTGTGGGATATGAGGCATTTTTGCAGATGTGGGTTTGTTCCCTGGGCTATGTAGTCTTTTTCCAGCAGCACCTGCAAAACAGCATACAAGATGTGATGGTAGAGTGACCCTTGGTCAACCAGATGAAGGGATGGACCAATCAAAGAAAGACCCAACAACAATTAAAACCCAAAGACATCCAGAAAGCCAACAAAACTGACATCCCAAGAGCACCAAGTTCAGGAAATCAAGGAGACTGCACCACTGAATCTCACAGGTCTCCTACCATAGAAGTTCACACCACAAACTCAAGGAGTGAGAACACATCAATTTAAGAAGCAGAGACTAACAAGAAGAGTCTCGCAACAGTGGGAAGACAAAGAAACAATCCCAAATTAAAGGAAAGGAGGAATCTCAGAAAGAATGCTAAATCAAACAGAGGCAAGTCAACTATCAGATATGGAGATTACAACAATGGTTATAAGGAAGCTCAATAAGCTCACAGAGAATTACCAAAACTACAGGGAAATGACAATGAACTCACTGCAAACTATATCAACATGGAAAAGGAAATAGCAACTATCAACAAGAGCCAAGAGGAAATAACGAATACAATTTCTGAATTGAAGAACATGGTGGAAGGAACCAAAAGCAGTCTAGATGAAGTAGAGGATCAAATCAGGGAGCTGGAGAACATGGTAGGAAACAAAACACCCAGGAAAGGCAAGAAAAGGAAAAAAGACTCAAAAAGAATGAAGATGTGTTAAGGGAACTACAGGACAACATAAAACATAATAATATCCATATAACAGGAATATCAGAAGGAGAAGAAGAAGAGCAAGGCATAGAAAACCTGTTTGAAAAAGTAATGATGGAAACTTTTCCTAATTTGATGAGAGAAAAAGTCACACAAATCCAGGAGACACAGAGGATCCCAATCAAGATGAACACAAAAAAAGGCCTACTCCAAGACACATCATAATTAAAATGGCAAAATTCCAAGATAAAGAGAGAATTTAAAGGCAGCAAAGGAGAAAAAGGAGTAACATACAAGGGAACCCTGATAAGGCTAGTGCTGACTTCTCAACAGAAACACTACAAGACAGAAGGGAATGGTAAGAAATATTCTAAGTTATGAAAAACTAAGGCCTGCAAACAAGACCACTCTACCCAACAAGGCTCCCAATTAAAATGGAAGGTGAAATAAGGAGTTTCCCAGACAAAATAAGGCTGAAAGAATATACCTTCAATAAACCAGCATTGCAAGATATGCTAAAGGCACTGGTTTAAGAAAGGGAAGAATAAGAGTGAGAGAGAGGAATACAGGTACAAAGGGAGTAAAATGGCAATGAATGAGTACCTATCAATAACAACATTAAATGTAAATGAATTAAACGCTCCAATCAAAAACCATAGAGTACCTGTATGGATGAGAAACCATGACCCACACATATGCTGCCCAGAGGAGACCCACCTCAGAAAAAAATCTACACAGACTGAAAGTGAAGGGCTGGAAAAAAATTTTCCAAGTGAATGGACAGGGGAAGAAAAAGTTGGGGCAACAATACTAATACCAGACAAAATAGACTTCAAAACAAGGTCCATAAAAAGAGACCCAGAAGGACATTTCATAATAGTCAAGGTAAGAATCCATCAAGAAGACATAAACATTATGAATATATATGCGCCCAACATAGGAACACACAAATATATAAGGAAAAATGTGGAGGACATCAAGAAAGATATTGACAATAACATAATTAAAGTAGGGGATTTTAACACTTCAATGTCAAAAATGGATAGGTCTTCCAAACAAAATATCAACTAAGATATTGTGCCACTGGACAATGTCCTAGATCAAATGGACTTAACCAATAAATACACACAGACATATACAACCCATCATCCCAAACAAGCACAATACACATTCTTTACAAATGGACATGTAGCATTTTCAAATATAGACCACATAACAGGACACAAAACAAGCATCAAAAAATCAAGAAAATTGAAATCATATCAAGCATTTTCTCCATCTACAAGGGCATGAAACTACATACCAACTTCAAGGGACAACTCAAAAACACTCAAACACATAGAGATTCAATAGCATGCTATTAAACAATGAATGGGTTAAGAATCAGATGAAGGAAGAAATCAAAAAGTTTCTGGAAACAAATGAAAATCAACTCCAACAGACTAAAATTTATGGGACACAGCAAAGTCACTCCTGAGAGGGAAGTTCATAGCGATGCAGGCCTACCTAAAAAAGATAGAAACATTTCAAATAAAAAACCTAACCCTACATCAAAAAGAATTAGAGGAACAAGAACAAAGACAGCCCAGAAAAGGTAGAAGGAAGGCAATAACCAAGATCACAGCAGGATTAAATGACATAGAGACTAAAAGAATGATTATAGGATCAATAAATCCAGGAGCTGGTTCTTTGAAAAAATAAACAAAATCAACAACCTTTGAGCAGACTCATGAAGAAAAAAAGAGAGAAGACCCAAATAAACACAATCAGAAATGAAAATGGAGAGATTACAACTGATACCACAGAAATACAAAAGGTTTGTAAGAAATTACTATGAAGAAATATATGCCAAGAAACTTGAAAACTTAGGTGAAATGGACAAATTTCTAGAAAAATAGAATCTTCCAAAACTCAATAAAGAAGAAGCAGAAAGCCTTAACAGACCAAAAACAGCCAAGGAAATTGAAGAAGTAATAAAAAAAAAAAAATCCTGTCACACAAAAGCCCTGGATCGGACAGTTTTACAGAAGAGTTTTACAAAGCATTTAAGGAAGAGCTAGCCCCCATCCTTAACAGAGTATTCAAAAAATCCAAGAAGATGGAAGACTCCCAAACTCTTTTTATGAAGCCAGAATCATCCTAATTCCAATATCAGATAAAGACACAACAAAGAAAGAAAACTAGAGGCCAGTATCATTGATGAACATAGACCCCAACATCCCCAACAAAGTACAGGCAAACCACATCCAGCAATACATTAAAAAGATCATACAACATGATCAAGTGGGATTCATCCCAGAGATGCAAGGATGGTTCCATATTCACAAATCAGTAAATGTAATACATCTCACAAACAAAAGCAAAGATAAAAATCACATGATCATATCAATAGATGTGGAAAAAGCATTTGATAAGGTACAGCACCCATTTATGATAAAAACACTCAGCAAAGTGGGGATAAAGGGAGCATTCCTCAACACAATAAAGTCCATACACAAGAGACCTACAGCTAATATCATACTGAATGGACAGAAACTAAAAGCCTTCCCACTAAGATCAGGAGCAAAACAAGGTTGTCCACTTTCACCATTGCTACTCAACATAATATTGGATGTCCTAGCCACAGCAATCAGACAAGAAAAGGAAATAAAAGACATCCAAATTGAAAAGGAGGAAGTAAAACTGTCATTGTTTACAGATGACATCATAGTGTATCTAGAAAGTCCTATAGACTCCACCAAATACTACTCGAACTAATAAGTGAATTTGGCAAAACAGCAGGATACAAAGTCATTAATTAGAAATCAAAGGCATTTTTGTACACCAACAATGAAATATCAGAAACAGGAATCGGGAAAAAAATCCCATTTGATATAACAAGAAAAATAAAGTACCTAGGAGTAAACCTAACCAAGGAGGTGAAAGACCTGTACTCAGAAAACTACACAACACTGAAGAAAGAAATTAAGGAACACACAAGCAAATGCAAGCATATATCATGTTCATAGATTGGAAAAATTTACATATTCAAAATATCCATACTGCCAAAAGTGATTTATAGATTTCACACAATCCTTATTAATGTAACAGTGATATATTTCATAGATATACAACGAACACTTCAAAAATTTATATAGAACCATAAACAACCCTGAATAGCCACAGAAATTTTGAGAAAGAAGAACAAAGTAGGAGGGATCACAATACCTGACATGAAACTGTATTACAAGGCCAATGTAATCAAAACAGCCTGGTACTGGCATAAGAACAGACACATAGACCAATGGAACAATATAGATCCCAGAAATAAACCCAAGTCTCTATGGTCAATTAATTTGACAATGGGGGCACAAGCCTAAAATGGAGTAACAATAGCCTCTTCAATAAATGGTGTTGGCAGAGCTGGACAGTTACATGCAAAAAAATGAAAGTGGATCACCAACTTAGATCATACACAAAAATAAATTCATGGTGGACAAAACACTTAAATATGAGACTTCTGGTCAAGATGGAGGTGTAGGTAGACACACTGTGCCTCCTCACACAACCAAAACAAGGACAACATTTAAAAAAATGAGGACTGACAGAAAATCAAACTGTATGGAAGTCCGACAACCAAGGAATTAAAAAAGAAACATCCATCAACACCAGTAGGAGGGGCTGAGACACACAGCCAGGTGGAGAGGACTTGCAAGCAGGTGGTGGCTGTAGGACCTGGGCAGGCAAGGCAGCAGCTGGTGGACCAGGCGAGGTGGTGGCTGATGGACAGGGCAGTCCCACATTCACATGTACATAAACTGGGAGGAACAACTGGGCAGCAACACAGACCACACAACCCAGGGTTCTGGTGCAGGAAAATAAAGTCTCAAAACCTGCAACTGAATAAACCTATGAGACTTAAGGTAGCAGAAGAAACTCCCAGCCTCACAGGTGAGTTTGTTAAACCCACAGGGTTCTAGAATATAAACAAACCCACCAACCCAGGAATCAGCACAAGAAGGTCCCAATTTGATTGTGGGTAGCAGGGGAAGTGACTGACAACCAGCAGAGAACAGAGCAAGTGGCATTGTTTTCTCGGACTGCTCCCCCATGTACAGTGTGAGAACACAGCAACGTGGGTTGCCCTACCCAGATGAAAACCTAAGGTTCCTCCCCTTAATACATAACAGGCATACCTAGACCAAAAAAAAGATGGTCAAAATGAAAGAACAGATCAAAGCACCAGAAAAAATACAACTAAGTGATGAAACGATAGCCAAGCTATCAGATGCACAGTTCAAAACAGTGGTAATCAGGAAGGTCACAGAATTGGTTGAATATGGATGCAAATTAGAGGGGGAAATGAAGGCTATAGAAAGTGAAATAAAGGAAAATGCACAGGGCACCAACAGTGATGGGAAGGAAACTGGGACTCAAATCAACAGTTTAGAGCAGAAGGAAGAAACATTCAACCAAGACAGAATGAAGAAACAAGAATTTAAAAAAGTGAGAGCCTTAGGACCTCCAGAACAACTTTAAACATTACAACATTGGAATCAGAGGGGTGCCAGAAGGAAAAGAGGAAGAGCAAGAAATTGAAAACTTATTTGAAAAGATAATGAAGGAGAACTTCCTTGATCTGGCAAAGAAAATAGACTTCCAGGAAGTCCAGGAAGCCCAGAGAGTCCCAAAGAAGTTGGACCCAAGGAAGCACACCAAGGGACATTATAATTACATTACCCAAATTAAAGACAAAAAGATAATCTTAAAAGCAGCAAGAAGAAAGGAGAGAGTTACCTACAAAGGAGTGCTCATAGACTGTCAGCTGATTTCTCAAAATGAAACCTTACAGGCAAGAAGGGGCTGGAAAGAAGTATTTGATGTCATGAAAGAGCAAGGACCTATGTCCGAGATTCCTCTATCCAGCAAAGCTATCATTTAGAATGGAAGGGCAGATGAAGTGCTTCCCAGATAAGGTCAAGTTCAATGAATTCATCACCATCAAGCCCTTAGTATATGAAATATTAAAGGGGCTTATCTAAGAAAAAAGATAAAAAATATGAACAGTAAAATGACAATGAACTCACATCTATTGACAACTAAACCTAAAAAAAAAACTAAGCAAGCAACTAGAACATGAAAAGAAACGCAGAAATGTAGATCACATGGAGAGTTATCAATGGGGGTGTGGGACAGGGAAAGAGGGGGAAAAGAATCAGAGAGTAAGTAGCATAAATGATAGGTGGAAAGTAGACAAGTGGAGGTTAAGATTAGTATAGGAAATATAGAAGACAAAGAACTTATATGTATTACCCATGGACTTGAACTAAAGGTGGAGGAAAGCGAGTGGGGTGGGGTATGCAGGGAGGAGGAGAATAAAGGGGGGAAATGGGACAACAGTACTAGCATAATCAATGAAATATGTAAAAAAAATGAAAAGAAAAAACACTTAAATATGAGTCATGACAACATAAAATTTCCAGAGGAGAATATAGGCAGGAAAATCTCAGGTGTTCCATGCAGCAATACTTTCACTAGTATATCCGTTAGAGCAAGGGATGTACAGGAAGGAATAAACAAATAGAATCTCATCAAAATAAAAACCTTCTGCATGGCTAAACAGAATTAAATGAAAAAAGAATGAAACATATGGGAAAAAATATTTGCTGATGATACCTTGGACAATGGTTTGATCTCCAAAATATATTAAGAACTTGCAAGATTCCACTCCAGGAAGACAAACAACCCTATTTGAAAAAGAGAATAGGACTTGAACAGCCACTTCTTGAAGGAGGACATACAGAGAGCCCAGAGACATATAAGATGCTCAGCATCACTAGCCATAAGAGAGATGTAAATTAAAACCACAAGGAGATACCACTTCACACCAGTCAGAATGGCCATCATAAACAAATCAACAAACAAGTGTGGAGAGGATGTGGAGAAAAGGGAACCCTAGTGCACTGTTGATAGGAATACAGACTGGTGCAACCACTGTGGAAAACAGTATGGAATTTCCTCAGAAAACTAAAAACGGAACTGCCTTTTGACCCGGCAATTCTACTGCTGGGATTATACCCTAATAACCCTGAAACATCAATCCAAAAGAACCTATGCACCCCAATGTTCATAGAAGAAAAATTTACAATAGCCAAGTGCTAGAAGCAACTTAAGTGCCCATCAGTAAATGAATGTATCAAAAAACTATGGTACACTTACTCACTGGAATACTATGCAGCAGAAAGAAAGGAGATCCTACCCTTTGTGACAGTATGAATGGAACTGGAGAGCATTATGCTAAGTGCAATAAGACAGGTGGTTAAAGACAAATACAATATAATCTCACCTATAAGTGGAACATACAATGAAACAAACAAGCAAGTAAAATATAATCAGAGGCGTTGAAATTAAAAACAAACTTACAGTAACCAGAGGGAAGGTGGGAAGGGATATTGGGGAGACAAGGGGGAAGGGTTTTTAGGAACATCTATAAAGGACACATTGACAAAAGCAAAAGGAGTGGGATCAAGGGTAGGACATGGGGATGGCTGGGGTAGAGGGTAGTAGTGAGGGAGAATGAAGACAATTTTACTTGAACAACAATAAGAAAAGTTAAAAAATAACAATAAATAAATTTTTTAAAAGATGTGTTTTACATGCTTCTCCAAAAACAACTTCCAACACAATAATTTTTGGTCCTTGATATTATAGTTATACATACTGAAAGATCTATTTTTTACTTATAAAATATAAAGGAAGGATTTTAGCATATATCAATCATTCTTCATTTGTGCTCACAAAAATAATAGAATAATAAAATTGGTTAAGATATTTCTGAACACTTTTTACAGTCCTACTGTGAGTTTTTAAATTACTTTTGATTCAGACTTTCTATTCCCATGCTTTCCATGGAGCAGAAACAAGCCTTCCCCACTCAGCCCTCTCAGAATTTCTAGTCTCCAGAACCTGTGGATATAATGATTTGGTTGATATTTATGTCATTGAAGTTGGGGCAGTTTTCATCATAACAGTACGTAACTGGAAGGTCCCTCATGAATAAAGGCCTTGGCATCCATGTACAACCTTCTTCCTATTCTGGACCCTTCCATCCATCTCCTGGGTGACTTCAGTGTCCACACAAAGGAACATTACAACACTCTACTCTCCCACTTCCCTGACCTCCTCACCCACAGTGATTTCTCATCTAATTCACCTCAGCTGTCCTCTTTCAGTTTACAGAAAGGCAGGGTTTCTCTAGAACTTTAATGACCACCTGTGAGGATTTGGAATAAGAGACAAATGGAGGCCTCCTCTTACTGCCCCTCTGAAGATCCCAGGACTCCAACCTGGGATTGTCACAGACCAGAGCTACAAGTCACAAAGTCACCATGCCAACCTTCATGTCCATCACAATAACAGGAGGTTCTGCCTCCATGGGACTAAGAAGGGACTTATCAGGTAGTGAGGGACCTTGCCTCAAAGTGAGATTCTGGCTTCTTCTGCCTAAAGAGCAGGTACCAGGTAGAAGGACACAGGCTACCTTGGTGAAAGGGTGAGGGGCCCAAGCCCCTGGGCACAGGCAGAGGCAGTGAAGGTGGTGGCCTAAAATAACCTGAATGACCTGGCATCCAGTGGGGTTGTGGGGAAGGCCAAGAAAATGGAAAGTGATAAGCCTGAGATGTTGAGCCCCATGTTGTTCTTGCTATTTGTGATGCCTCCTCCCCTGCTGAGTGCAGGTAGCTTCTGGCCCAGCATCCTTGGCTGGAGAAATTTAAACTACCACTTCAGTCAAGACTGGGAAGGCTTCAACCAGAGTGCCAGTTATCACAGGAGCCAGACAGACCCAGAGCATTTCAGATTCTGCGATGGTGCCTTCGACCTCTACTTTCTGGTGGACATGTGAGTGGCCTTTGTGCCTTGGCCACGGGTGTCCCTTATGGTTCCAATCACCCTAGAATCACTGCTGGTGGGAAGTATTCCAAGAGGATTCCAGTCTCTTAGAGTAGAGAAACAGCCAGGCTTGGTCAGACCAAAGGAACAAGGTCTCTGTGGCCTCCTTGTTCGTAATGCAGAATGAATGCCCCAAACTATGTTCTGTGGAACTTTTTCTTTTGGAAAGGAAATAAAGACACCATAATGTTTTTGAATGTCTCCAGG
Source organism: Anoura caudifer (assembly GCA_004027475.1). NCBI lineage: Eukaryota > Metazoa > Chordata > Mammalia > Chiroptera > Phyllostomidae > Anoura > Anoura caudifer. Next base: position 4,740 of record PVKU01015285.1, on the reverse strand, counting down.
TCCTCCATCAACTTGGCCAGGACTTGTGACTCTGCTGCTCTTAAACAGCTCCAGGGACAGGCGATTGCTAGGAGCTTCCTTTCAGCAATATTAGAAGCTAACTGTGAGATATGGGTTTTAATTTTTGTTTAGTACTGTTTTCTTTTTCATGCAAATGAATCCTGTTTTTACTGAGTCTCAGAGAGATTGTATGTTCTTAGTGCAGTGTCCTGACTTGGAAAGTCTTTGCTTTGATGTTTCTAAGTGTTTTACTCTCCAACCTTCTGGAGACTCACATTGCAGTTTGTGTGCACTTTCAGAATAGTTTGTTCTGTCTCGGTGTGTCCCTGGGAAGAAGGGCTGTGCACTGGGCACCTTCTGCCCTCAAAGAAGGAAAGGGAAGAGAAGGACTGCAGGTTTGGAAAGACTACCTAGTTTCCATTTTCAGCTCCTGTGCTGAGCATAGGATACACCTTCTTACTCAATGGTAACATTAGTATGAGAGCCAATAGTATGGTTAAAGCACTATGCAGTTCCCAAGGCCCTTCCACTGTACTTCCCTCACCCTCAAAACTATTCTGAGATGTACAGTTGGGAAGGTTTTCCATGTGCAATTGCCTGGAGAAGGGGAAACTCCTAGAGTTTTTATGAAAGAACCCAGAGGTGTTCACAGAACTCAATCTCCTTGTACCACCCTCAATTCCAGTCTCCCAGGTTGTACTGCTTCTGATTCCTCTGATTCCTCTGTGTCCCCAGTCAGGGATACTTATTGGGGAAATGGGTAGAGGGCATGTGCTTGGCCAGCCCCTCAGCTACTGAGAAAAGTCAGCAGAGCCTGGAGCCACCCTAACCACCAGAAGAGAAGTCCATCCTTACTCTCTGTGGAGGGACAATGAAGATGCCCTGGGCAGGTCTTGTCTGGTTGATCCTTATTACTGCTAAAGGGTGGTGATTCCCACTGGGTATTGGGGTTGGGGATGCATGAGCACTGTGAGGGACTGATAGCCTCTTTGGATCAATCATTTTAGAGAATGGCAGTGACATCAAGGAGTCCTCTCAGGTGTGTTATCGTTAGAGTTCCTGGCCCACAAGTATAGTCTCTCCTTTCAGGAACTGTATAGGCATAGCTCTGCCCTGAGTTGGATGAGGAAGGGCTCTTGGCACAGGAGATGCATATGAAATAATTAAACATGTAATATGTGCCAGGCAGTATGCTGATCACTTGCAGCTTCCCAAGAGCTGAAAGAGTAGGTTCTATTTCTCTACTGCAGGGTGACGAAACTGAAGCTTGGAGGAGCTGCTGGTTTGCTCATTGTCAGTCAAAGCTAGTTTGCTGCAAAACATTAAATAGTGAGAGAATGCTCCTTTATTCTCTCTCCCAAGGAGAGTGTGAATTGTGGGAATAGAAAGGGGCCATTAAAATGGATTTCTGAGCCAGGGTACCCTTACTTCTGGCCCCTCTCATCACCCAGGCCAACCTTTTGGGTCTTGGCTTCTTAAGGGTTGAAGGCATCCCTGTTCCCTCTGAGCACAGGTAGCTTCAGCTGTAGCTCCATGTAAAAGGCCTTGACCTGAAGACTGGGAGGGCAGGGGAGGAAAGGAAGCAACTTAAGCCCCGTGTACTCTTGTCAGGCTCCAGGATTGAGGCTGTTTTCATCATCTCAGGCACTGTCAGTCTTCAAACTTGCTACTCATCAGGCAGAACAGAGTCCTGTTGGATACTGTGAATGCAAGGAGGTGCTGAGGATGACCCAGAAAGAGCCTTGACAAACCCATTTCCCAGCCTGGGGCCATCAGTAAGGCAATGTTGAGAGTATGGCTGAAGTGGGCCAGGCAAAGCAGTCTGACAGCATAGCAAAGTCCTTGACCCCAGGAAAACAGCACCATCTCCCTGAGCTGTGCTCACCCATGTGGTTGAAGACCTTGCTGCCATTAAAAACCAGTTTGATGAGAAGCTCTTGGAGGGTGAGATTGTCTCCCTTCTCTGGTTGCTCCCTCAGATGAGCACTGAGGAGGCAGCCCCAGCTTTGCCCCAGGCAGACACAACTCCCCACTCAGGAGGCCTTGGGCATGTCACCTCACCTCATGTTCCTCAGTGTCCTCAACTCTGCAGAGATCCTTCACACCACCTTGCCAGGTTGTGATGAGAGTGAAGGCCAGCTGGTAGGTAGTTTGCCCAACAGTGTCTTTCCAGTGCTGTCATGGAGGGTGAGTGTGACATGAGCCACCTGGGAGTCAGAGTCACACACTCTGGGCACTACCTGCACTCCTGGAGCCATAGCTCCCTGCCTAAGCCCTCTGTCATGGGCTCCTTGGCGGGGGGGGGGGCGGTGCAGGGATTGCTAGTCAGATGCCTGCTCTTTGAGCTCTCTTGTGGTTCTCTAGGACCTTTCACTCTGTGATGAGATATCCTGTTCCTTCCTTCATTTCCTTATTAATCACAAACAGTTACTTAGGGAGGAGAAAGATGGTGGCACAGTAGGAGGGAGCACATTACACTTCCCCCTACACACAGGAGAAAAACCTGGTCGATCTATGTAGGAACAGAGCAAACAAGCAACAGAAACACAGCATATTTGAAAATAGGAGATCAAAAATTGTAGTGGACATTGAAAAACCAGACAGTAAGGAGAGTACTTCAGAACAATAAGAGCCCAGGGATCAGCACAGAGCCCAGGGATTAGTGCAGAGACCAGGGCAGCTGAGGCCCTGGGCCTGGCACTTGCCAGGCCTGCCATACAGCTCTAGGGAGGGAGCTGGGTCAACTGCTTCAGCAGCACCAGGAGAGACCTGGTTGCTTGAAGTTCCACAGGGAGGAGTTAAGGTCTGAGTGGCAAACATGCTGGGGATGTGAGCACCCATGCATAGCCCTGGGAGGAGTGCATGCTGGAGCTCACATGACCAGAGGACCCCGTGCACCACCGGAGACAGCTGCACAACCATAGATGCCCATGCACAATTACAGACAGCTGCGCAACTGACCAGAGACTGGTAACCCACGCTGGGAACCCGGGGAATGTGAGCAATCCGTGGGAGAACCAGAGCCCACAAATATGAACCCAGAGAGTGTGCAGGATCCATGGGAAACCCGGAGCTCACTCCCGTGCAATTAGGGTGAGTGCACGCAAAGCTGGAAATCTGGAACCTACACCGGAAAACTCAGGGTAGGTGCATGCATAGGAGACCCAAGGTCACACCCATAAACTCAGGAAAGTGCGTGCTCCCCAGGAGGCTCAGAACATATGCCTGAGGCCTGTGTGGAGAGGCTCCGGGCTAGCTCTGGGGAGAGTAGCCCAAAGATAACTGAGTGCTGAACAGGGAGAAAAGCAATACCCTCACCTCTCAGCCACGGCAGCCAGCAACACCAGAAAAACCGGCTTTGCAAGTTTGAAAACAGCAAGAGTTTTTGTTTTTTCTTTTTTATATCTATTTTTATTTTTTTCATTATTTTTATCTTTTTTACCCCTCAACTCCTTTTGCTTCTCTTTATCTCTTTTGTGTTTTATTTCTTCTTCATTTCTTTTCAATTTTATCTCTTTTTCCTTCCTCTTTTTTTCTTCTTTTTTTCATTTTTTTCTCCCTCTTTTCTCTTTTTAAATGCCCACAAGTGAGAAGAAAAGAAAAAAAAGAAGAAGAAATGCTGGAACTGTGAAAAAAACAGAGTTGGTCCCAAGGGGGGGGCATGCCAACAGCTAAGATAGTGGAAGCTGTGAACACCAGGATACCTAAAAGAGACAGCACCACTGAATTGCACAGGTATTCTACCACATAAGTTCACACCATAAACCCAGGGAGCCAGAACAGATCAATTTAAGAAGCTGAGGCTGACAAGAAGAGTCTCACAAACAATGGGAAGACAAAGCAACAATCCCCAAATTAAAGGAAAGGAGGGAGCCCCAGAAAGAATGATAAATGAAATGGAGGCAACTCAACTATCAGATATTGAGTTCAAAGCAGTGGTTGTCAGGAAGCTCCATGAGCTCTCAATGAGCTACCAGAAACTACAGGGAAGCTACAATGAGCTCACTGCAAACTATATCAACATGAAAAAGGAAATAGAAACTATCAGCAAGGGCCAAGAGGAAATGAAGAATACAATTTCTGAACTGAAGAACACAGTAGAAGGAATCAAAAGCAGAATGGATGAAGCAGAAGATCAGATCAGTGAGTTGGAGGACAAAGTAGAAAAAAAACACCCAGAAAGAGCAAGAAAAGGAAAAGAGGCTCAGAAAGAAAAAAGGGGATAAAGAGAAATGCAAGACAATATGAAATGAAATAATATCTGTATAACAGGGATTGCAGAAGGAGAAGAAGAAGAGCAAGGAATAGAAAACCTATTTGAAAAAGTAATGATGGAAATCTTCCCTAATGTGATGAGAGAAAAAGTCACACAAATCCAGGAAACACACAGAGTCCCAATCAAGAGGAACCCAAAGAGGCCCACTTCAAGACACATCATAATTAAAATGGCAAAATTCCAAGACAAAGAGAGAATCTTAAAGGCAGCAAGGGAGAAAAGGAAGGAACATACAAGGGAGCCCCGAATAAGGTTAGCATCTGACTTCTCAGTGGAAACACTCCAAGCCAGAAGAGAAGGGCAAGGAATATTCCAAGTAATGAGAACCAAAGGCCTGCAACCAAGACTACTTTACCCAGCAAGGCATTCAATCAAGATAGAAGGCCAAATAAGGAGCTCCCCAGACAAAAGAAGTCTAAAAGAATACACCTCTACCAAACCAGTTCTGCAAGAGATACTAAAGG
>PVKU01015284.1:0-18979 GCA_004027475.1 Anoura caudifer | reverse complement strand
GCGATATTGGCCTGAAGTTTTCTTTCTTTGTTGTGTCTTTATCTGGTTTTAGGATTAGGATGGTATTGGCTGCATAAAAAGAGTTTGGGAGTCTTCATCATTTTGGATGTTTTGGAATAGTCTGTGAAGGATAGGGGTTAGCTCTTCCTTAAATGCTTTGTAAAATTCTCCTGTGAAACCATCTGGTCCAGGGCTTTTGTGTGTTGGAAGTTTCTTGATTACTCCTTCGATTTCATCTGCTGTTATTAGTCTGTTCAGGCTTTCTGCTTCTTCTTCACTGAGTTTTGGAAGATTATATTTTTCTAGAAACTTGTCCATTTCACCTAGGTTTTCAAATTTCTTGGCATACAGTTCTTCACGGTAATTACTTACAATCCTTTGTATTTCTGTAGTGTCAGTTGTAATCTCTCCTCTTTCATTTCTGATTGTGTTTATTTGGGTCCTCTCTCTTTTTTTCTTGATGAGCCTGCTTAAAGGCTTGTCAATTTTGTTTAGCTTTTCAAAGAACCAGCTCCTGGATTCATTGATCCTTAGAATTGTGCTTTTAGTCTCTATGTCATTTAATTCTACTCTGAAAATGGTTATTTCCTTTCTTCCACTTGCTCTGGGCTGTCTTTGTTGTTGTTCCTCGAGTTCTTGTAGGCATAGGGTTAAGTTGTTCGGTTGAAATATTTCTATCTTTTTTTAGGTATGCCTGTATTGCTATGAACTTCCTTCTGAGGACTGCCTTCACTGTGTCCCATAAGATTTGGGTTGTTGTGAGTTCATTTTCCCTTGTTTCCAGAAATTTTGATTTCTTCCCTAATTTCATTCTTGACCCATTCATTGTTTAATAACATGCTATTCAATCTCCATGATTTTGAGGGTTTTGGGTTTTTCCCCTTGGGGTTGATCTCTAGTCCCTTGTGGTTGGAGAAAATGTTTGGTATGATTTTAATTTTTTTGAATTTTCTGAGGCTTGGTTGTGTCCTATCATGTGGTCTATCTTTGAAAATGTTCCATGTGCATTTGAAAAAAAAATGTGTATTTAGTTTCTTTGGAATGAAGGGCTCTATATATATCTGTTAAGTCCATTTCATCTAGAGTGTTGTTCAATGCCACAATATCTTTGTTGATATTTTGTTTGGAAGATCTGTCCATTTTTGATAGTGGGGTATTAAAATCCCCTACTATAATTGTGTTGCTGTCAATATCTTTCTTGAAGTCGTCTAAGATTTTCTTTAAGTATTTGAGTGCTCCTATGTTGGGTGCATATATATTTACAATGTTTATGTCTTGGTGGATTCTTCCTTTGAGTATTATGAAGTGACCTTCTGGGTCTCTCTTTATGACCCTTCTTTTGAAGTCTATTTTGTCCGATATGAGTATTGCTACCCCAGGTTTTTTTTCCTGTCCATTTGCTTGGAAAATTTGTTTCCAGCCCTTCACTTTGAGTCTATGTAGGTCTTTTGTTCTGAGGTGGTCTCTTGTTGTGGCAGACCCTTCTGTGTGTCATGGGCCCAGCTCTCACTTGGAGATGCACAGAACCCACACCCACAGATAGGTTCTTCATGGGTAGTTGGATTTCTAATATACCTAGGCTGTTTTGGGACTTGCTCTTTGCCTAAAGGACTTTGCAAAGACCAGTGTAACTGGCTGCCTATTCATTTGCTAATGTCCTTCTTTTGTGATGTAATGAGGGGCATTGGCTCCTTTGTTGTAACCAGGGTAGTGAGGAAGAACCATCTTGGAATGTGAGAATATATTTAAAATAGAGGCCTGTCATGGTGGAGGCCATGGCTTTTGCTCCTCTTGAGAGAAAAGCCAGTCTATCATCCTTATTCCTCCACCAGACTCGGTCATCTGTGTGATGTTTTAATTCATCCATAATGACTCGGACACTGCTGGCTGGTGTCCACCACATCCTGTAGGCAGCATATGTGTGGGTCATGCTTTCTTATCCATTCAGCTATTCTATGCCTTTTGATTGGAGCATTTAATTCCTTTATGTTTATGGTTATTATTGATAGGTACTTATTCATTGCCATTTTTGTACCTGTGTTCCACTTTCTCTCTCTCTCTTTTCCTTCCTTTCCTTAAAGCAGTCCTTTAGTATCTTTTGCAGAACTGGTTTGGTAGAGGTGTATTCTTTTAGACTTCTTTTGCCTGGGAAGCTCCTTATTTGGCCTTCTATCTTGATTGAAAGCCTTGCTGGGCAAAGTAGTCTTGGTTGCAGGCCTCTGGTTCTCATTACTTGGAATATTTCTTGCCATTCTCTTCTGGCTTGGAGTGTTTCCATTGAGAAGTCAGCTGCTAACTTTATTGGGGCTCCCTTGTTTGTTACTTCCTTTTTCTCCCTTGCTGCTTTTAAGATTCTCTCTTTGTCTTGGAATGTTGCCATTTTAATTATGATGTGTCTTGAAGTGGGCCTCTTTGGGTTCCTCTTGATTGGTACTCTCTGTGTTTCTTGGATTTGTATGACTTTCTCTCTCATCAAATGAGAGAAGTTTTCCATCATTACCTTTTCAAATAGGTTTTCTATCCCTTGCTCTCTTCTTCTCCTTCTGGTATCCCTATTATACGGATATTATTACATTTCATATTGTCTTGCATTTCTCTTAATCCCTCTTCATTCTTTCTGAGCCTCTTTTCCTTTTCTTGCTCTTTCTGGGTGTTTTTTCCTACTTTGTCCTCCAACTCGCTGATCCAATCTTGTGCTTCATCGATCCTGCTTTTGATTCCTTCTACTGTGTTCTTCAGTTCAGAAATTGTATTCTTCATTTCGTCTTGGCCCTTGTTGATAGTTTCTATTTCATTCTTCATGTTGATATAGTTTGCAGTGAGTTCATCGTAGCTTCCCTGTACTTTCTGGTAGCTCATTGAGAGCTCATGGAGCTTCCTGAAAACCGTTGCTTTGAACTCAATATCTGATAGTTGAGTTGCCTCCATTTCATTTAGCATTCTTTCTGGGGCTTCCTCCTTTACTTTCATTTTGGGATTGTACTTTGTCTTCCCATTGTTTGGGAGGCTCTTCTTGTTAGCCTCAGCTTCTTCAACTGATCTGTTCTGGCTCCCTGGGCTTATGGTGTGAACTTCTGTGGTAGAATACCCGTGAGATTCAGTGGTACAGTATACTTCGGGTGTCCTGGTGATCACAGCTTCCACTGTCTCAGCTGTTGGAATGTCCCCTCTTTGGGACTAACTCTGGTCTTTTCACTGTTCCAGGTTTTGTTTTGTTTCTTTGTCTCAGTTGTGGGTATTTAAAAAGAGAAAAGAGGAAGAAAAAAAGAGAAGGAATAAAACAAGAAAGAAGTAAAGAGAAGCAAAAGGAGTTGAGGAGTAAAAAAGATAAAAATAATGAAAAAATAATAAAAAAATTATTAAAAAAAGAAAAACAAACAAAAAACTCTTGCTGTTTTCACACTTGCCAAGCTGGATTTTCTGGTCTTGCTGGCTGCAAAGGCCGAGGGGTGACTGTATCACTTTTCTCCCTATTCAGCACTCAGTTATCTTTGGGCTAGTCCTTCAAAGGCTAGCTCAGCACCTCTCTGCACAGGGCCTCAGGTGTATGTTCTGAGCCTCCTGGGGAGTGTGCACATTCCTGAGTTCATGGGTGTAAGCTTGGGTCTCCTATGCCGTGCACTCACCCCAATTTCACGGGAGTGAGCTACGATTCTCCCACGGATCGCTCGCACTTCCCAGGTTCCCAGCATGGGCCACAGGTCTTCAGTCACCCAATTGTCCCCTTCTCGCACAGGAGCCTACGGCCACAGGTCTCTGGTCACACACGAATGCCCACGGTTGCACACACTTGTCTCCGTTTGTGCGCAGGCATCTTTGGATGCGCAGCTGTCTGCTGCCTCGTGGACCCAGCTCCCTCCTTAGAACCCGGTAGGAGGCCTGGCAAGTGCCAGGCCCAGGGCCTTAGCAGCCCTGGTCTCCACGCTGATCCCTGGGCTCTTATTGTTCTGAAGTACTCTCCTCACCATCCAGTTTTTCAATGTCCGCTACAACCTTTGATCTCCTACTTTCAAATATGCTGTGTTTCCGCTGGTTGACCATTCTGTTTCTTTGCAGATTGGCCAGGTTCGTCTCCCGTGTGCAGGGGGAAATGGAATCTGCTCCCTCCTACCACACTGCCATCTTCCCTGTTCATAGTTTTGATCTTCTTTTTCTTAAGTAAGTCCTTTTAACATTTCATTAATACTGGCTCTGTAATGATGAACCTCCTTTAGTTTTACCTTGTCTGGGAAACACTTTATCTGCCCTTTGAATCTAAATGATAACTTTGCTGGATAAAATAATCTAGGTTGTAGGTCCTTGCTTTTCATTACTTTGAATACTACTTGTTAGGCCCTTCTTGCCTGTAAAGTTTCTTTTGAGAAAGCTTCTGATGGTCTTGTGGAAATTCCTTTGTAGGTAACTCTGTGCTTTTCTCTTTCTGCTTTTCAGAGTCTCTCCTTATCTTTAATCTGGGTAATTTAATTATGATGTGTCTTGGTGTGTTCCTCCTTGGGTTCAACTTCTTTGGGACTCTTCTGCATTTCCTGGACTTCCATGTCTATTTCCTTGCCAGTTTGGGGAAGTTCTACTTCATTATTTTTTCAAATAAGTTTTCAATTTCTTGCTCTTCCTCTTCTTCTGGCATCCCTATGATTCAGATGTTGGTACATTTGGAAATGTCCTAGAAGCTTCTTATACTATCCTCGTGGGTTTTGTTGTTGTTGTTGTTGTTGTTGTTTTTAATTCTCATTTCTAATTGCTGTTCTGGTTGAATGCTTATTTCTTTCTTATGTTCCAAATCATTGATTTGAGTCCCTACTTCATAACCCTCAACTGTTGGTTCCCTGTAGATTTTTATTCACTTAATGTATTCTTCTTTTCTTCCTTTATATTCTTGCCATACTCAAAGAGTTCTTTGAGCATCCCAATCAACATTGTTTTGAACTCTGCATCTGATAGGTTGGTTATCTCCATTTCACTTAGTTCTTTTTCTGGGGTTTTGTTCTGTTCTTTCATTTGGGCCATATTTTTTTCTCCTCAATTTGGCAGCCTCCCTGTGTTTGTTTCTGTGTATTTATTTAGTAGAGCTGCTTTGACTCCCTGTCTTACTAGTGTGGCCTATTATAGAAAAGGCATCTGTAAATTGTGTGGGGCAGAGCCTTAAGTAATTGCTAGGGTGGGACAACCCACTTCACTGCCTTGTGGCTCTGTGGAGGCAGAGGTTTTGTAGAGGGGACAGTGCCTCTGCCTGACTTCTGGAGATTTGTCCAGCACTTGCTCCATTTCCAGTCACCTCACTTACTCCCCGTATGGGACTAGCACCCTTTCAGCTGTTGCCCTAGTGCTGAATCCCAGAGTGGGTAAGTTTGTATATGATCTAAGACTATGCAGGCCCTTAATCAGAGTCTCCTGAATATCCAGCAGTTTCTTTCACCACCACAACCCTCACTGCTCTTTAGTCCTTACAGCCAGAAGTTGTGGGGATTTGTCATCCCAGCCCTGGAACCTTAGGCTATGCAGTCTGGCCTGGGGCTCTGATCACTTGTTCCCAAGGTATCCCTCCCAATTCTTATCTACTACATATGAATGTGGGACTGCCCATTCTGCTGCTGCTGCTACTCTGCTACGGCCTCTCCATGCCACACCATGTCTCCTTGCCTCTCCACCTGTCTCTGCATCTCTGCCCCTCTGGATGAATGTGGCTGCTTTAAATCCTTGGTGGTCAGACTTCCATATAGTTCAATTTTCTGACAGTTCTGGGTGTGATTTGTTTTGAGGCTTAGTTGTAATTTTCTCTCTGGTTGTGCATGGAGGCAAAGCATGTTATTTATGCCTCAACTGAAGTCCACAGTTGAATTTTAGAGACTAAGGCATAAATAATATATTGTATGCTTTCATAGTATTCTAAATAAAGGAAAGGATGCCTTAAAATTCCTAGTTCATTAAAGATTAATTTAGAATACATGAGAACAAATAAATTTTAATTTAGCACTCTAGAAATTTCCAAGGTTAGGATTAATGCCTAGAAAAATGGAATAAGATTAAGAACATTTTCAGGAATTGTATTCATTATCTTAGTGAAAAGCAGCTGTGGGGTTCAGAATGAGCCTCCCCCAAAGGGGCCACTCTGGCATGCAGATTATTTCAAGTTGGAATAATCTGGCCTTCCTTTTTACCACCTAAAAAACTTTAAGACAGATAACCTGCTTCAGGGAGGGAGATATCATTGTTTAAACCAAACTAAACTCTAGTTTAATCTGAAATAGTTATGGTAGACAGGGAGGAACCCAGTAAAGCCTATTTGATCAAAGTTTTTCCTGTGTCTCATTGTTTCAAGATGGCCTAGCAAACATTTATCTACTAAACATTAACTCTTTTCATACCCTTGTAAATTTCCCTTACTTTCTTGAAGTCTTAGATCCCTGCTTCCCCTTATTTGGTCCATAATGACACATATACCTCATTTTTGCCTTACTGTCTTTGGAATTTTCATGTTTATGTGAATTCTCTGTGCTCACATATTAAAACATGAATTTTTTCCATTAATCTACCTTATATCATTTTAATAATTGTATCAGCCAGTAGAACTAAGAGGGGAATTTTCCCCATCCCCAACACAGCTCACAGTTTCTCCTCTGACTGTGAGTCATTCCACCTCTGCCAGAGCCTATGGAGAAGCCAGAAATATTGCTGCTATACAGTACATTTTAATCTGAGATGAGTTGTCTAAATTATGTTGGTGGTGTGTGAAAATATAGGTTTATGATCATACGACCCATGTGTTCAGTGCATGATGTGGTGGGGAGCTTGAGAGTGGGCCCAGAGCCTTTGAATGCCAGCCCCACCCACTACTAGTTACATGATCCCATGCAAGCTACACTTCAAATTCCTATAAAATGAGGTGGAAAAGCAATTAGTTCATAGAGTTGCAGTGGTGACTTTAATGAGATAATGCACATAAAGTACTTAACACTGCACCTGGCCCTCTGGAAATGCTCAGTAAATTTAGTTTTTTATGTTTTACAAAGCACTTTTGTAGACACATACTATCTTGTTCCATCTCTAAAAAGCCTACCATGTACATTTCCTTACTACCATTTTACCAGTGAAGCAGCTGAGATCAGAGACTCAGCCATTTTCCTGTTCACACAGCAAGCAGTAGAGCAATGGCCCAACCTGTCTTCTGACCTCTGCTCCAGTGCTCTTCCTTTATGGTCTCCCCTTTTAAGCATAGAGCAGGTGAACTTCTTTAGACCTTCTAAGTCCCAGAGAATATATATCAAAGCTTACAGCTTCACTTAATTATATTTTACCTAATAGGTAAGGCCTGGGCTATTGAGCCAAACATACTTGGGTTCAAATCCCAGCTCTGGCACTTTCACATTGCACAACTTCGGTCAAGTGGCCCCCTTCTCTGTACCCATCTCCTCCTTCATGATGTAGCAGAATCTATCTTGTGATTACTACATGCATTTTGAAGGTTTGTCTTATTCAAGGCTCTGTCAAGTTAGTCACTTATTAGCTATTAGGTATAAAGTTTAATTATTTTATATTTCAATTCTCCTTAAGAATTAGGGTGATACATTGATATAAAATAATTAAAATCTTAGCATTTCTTCAGTTTAAAATACACTCTTCCATGGTAAGAATATGTATATTTAATAAAATGTTTAGAGGGATTATATTTCAGTGGCAATACCATCCAGTTAATTAAAAAATTCAGTGCCAAATAGTTGGACCTTTCTTTGGTGTCATGGACTGAGCCACATTGTGGTGTGATTTTCAAAGCGATTGTCATGTAGACCATGGTTGTCAACTCTTTCCTGACACTTAAAATTTTTATTCACTGTGTGAACAAGTCTTTCCAGTTTGATGTTTACAAACTTATAATTACCAGACTTACCTTTCATTAGTTTTTAAAAACAGTTGCTTAAATAAAACAGATTCATTTCTCTCTGTTGTACATTCCAAGCTCATCTGGCTACTCAGATAGTCCCAGGGTACCAACCTCCTTTAATCTTATTGCTCCAGCCCTCCTAGGCCATTTACCTTTGTTAAATGTCTGAGACCCCACCATAGGCATCTTGGTCAGCGAGAAGCGAAATGTATCAGGACCCTGGTAAGCACCACTTCAAATCTTTTCAGCCCTACCTAACCACTCCTGTGATGCCCAGAGTTGTGCAGGTTTTGCCAGTTTGCAGGGTTGCAACCTGGATGTGCCTCATCTTGGCCCAGACTCCAAGCCTCTCACATTCTGTTCTACAGCTTCTTGGACATCACAGCAAACACATCCAACAGCGTAGGAAAGTTTTGACCAATGACTTTGACCAGATAAATATCAATGGATATCTCCCACCATGCCTCCCCATCAGAAGATCTTATGGAGCTGAGCACAAGGCACCTATAACTGTGGCCAGCCACCTCAGTAATTCATTCTTGTATTGGCTCTCTCCTGCCTTGTGGCACTTTTCCATGTCACCCTCACTCCTGCTCCCTGGGATCACTTCCAAAATAAACATACAGTGAAGTTTTAGCTTCAGATTCTACTCTTAAGAGAGCCCAGGCTGAGAGAGGAGAGCAGACAAGACTTCCATGAACAAGAAGTTGCCCACATCCCTTCTGCTCACACTCCACTGGCCACATGCTACAAGGGAGGCTGAGAAGCAAATTCTGCTTTTTAAAGATTTTATTTATTTATATGTAGAGAGAGAGAGGAAAGAAGGGAGAAAGATGGGGAGAGAAACATTGATGTATGAGAGATACATCGATCAGTTGCCTCTTGCATGCCCCCAACTGGGGACCTGGCCTGCAATCCAGACATGTCCTGTGATGGGGCATTTAACCAGTGACCTTTTGGTTTACAGGCCAGAACTCAATCCACTGAGCCACACAAGTCAGGGCTGAGAAGTGAGTTCTTTATTCTGGGTGGCCATGCTCCCAGTTAAAAATTCTATTACTATGGATGAAGTCTCTGCACATAATTTACATGCATATTCCTCTTAATTAGATAAATGTGAGTTTGCACAAATACTGTATTTTGTTGTGTATAATGTGCTCCCCTGTATAATGTGCACCCATGTTTTTGGCCCAAGCTTTCAGGAAAAAAAATCTTTCATTTAAATTTTTTAGTTCAATTATTTATTTATTTCTATTTAGATACTTGGTTTTTGTGTTATAAAGGAATTTTAGCATTTATTTTTTAACACATTATGGTACAAGAAATTTTATGTACCAATTAATTACAAAACACAACAATGGATACATGGTATTTCAGGTACTACTCATGTGTAATGCACATCCCTATTTTTCCCCCCAAAACTTGTGCAAAATAGTGCACATGGCAAAATACAGTACTTCATGGAGAGATCAGAGATTATGACCACTGAACTAAAAGACCTGAGTTATTAGCCACATTCTTTGACTTATTTTCTATATGAATTTATGCAAATAGCTTATGTCTTCTGGGCCTAAATGTTCTTATTTGTACAATGGTGAAAGTAACTACTCCATTCTCTGGGTAATTGTGAGAAAAATGAGCTTTCAGACAAGAAAACTCTTTAAAACAGGTAAAAAGATGTAAATATAGGTTAGATGTGGTTACTGCCCAAATATAAACAAAAAACTAGGGACAAAATATTTCATTACATTCTGTTACTATATTACCAGACAGATGCACCTACCTATGGTACAGTACAATTCCCCTGATAGGTGGATGAACTTGCCCAGCCCACCATCCTGGCAATGCAGTGAGTCAGTGATCAGCATCAGGTTAACATTTGCTGCCTAAAAGGTTGTGCTGAATTGTGTTCTTATAGATAATTTCTCTTCATTTCATCACTATTTCTTTCTCTTCTAAAAGTTTATCTACTTCTGGAATTTGTCCTTTTAAAAATAATTATATAACTTCTGGCCAACATGGAGTCATAGATAGACACAGTGTGCCTCCTTGTACAACCAAAATAAGGGCAGCAACAATTTAAAAACAAAAAACAATCACTACTGACAGAAAATTGAACTGTATAGAATTCTGACAACCAAGGAGTTAAAGAAGATACATTCATCCAGACTGGTAGGAGGAGCAGAGTCAGGCAGCCGGGGTGGAGAGGGCTCACAGCAAAGTGGCAGATGGTGGACTCTGGGCACTCAAGGCGGCGGCTGGCAGACCCCGGGCGTGAAAGGCGTCGGCTGGTGGACCGAGCGAGGCAGTGGATTGTGGAGTGGGGTGTGGCGTGCAAGGCTTCTGGCAGACTCAGCAGTCCCACATTCACATGCAGATAAACTACGCAAAATTGGGGAGAGAGACAGACTACACAACCCAGGGTCCCGTGTGGGAAAATAAAGCACCAAATCACTCTTTGAAAAGACGTGTGGGGGTTGACGTGCCAGGAGAAATTCCCAGCCTTACAGGAGAGTTCATTGGAGAGACCCCACAGGGTCCTAGAACATACACAAACCCACCCACAAGGGAATTAGCACCAGAAGGGCCCAATCTGCTTGTGGGTAGTGGGGGAATTGACCAAAATACTGCAGAGACTGGAGCAAGCACCATTGTTCCCTCTTGTACCCCTGCCCCACATACAGTGTCACCACCCAGCAACCGGGTTGCCCCACCACAGCAAACACCTAAGGCTCCACCCATCACTATGTAACAGGTGTGCCAAAACTAAAAAGATGGCCCAAACAAAAGAACAGATCAAAGCTCCAGAAAAAATACAACTAAGCAAAGGAGAGATAGCCAACCTATCAGATGCACAGTTCAAAACACTGGTAATCGGGATGCTCACAGAATTGGTTGAATTTGGTCGCAAATTAGATGAAAAAATGAAGGCTATGCTAAGTGAAATAAAGGAAAATGTACAGGGAATCAATAGTGATGGGAAGGAAACTGGGGCTCAAATCAGTGGAGTGGACCAGAAGGAAGAAAAAAACATCTAATCAGAAAAGAATGAACAAACAAGGATTCAAAAAAGTGAGGAGAGGCTTAGGAACCCCTAAGACATCTTTAAACATCCCAACATCTGAATTATAGGATACCAGAAGGAGAAGAAGAAGAGCAACAAGTGGAAAACTTATTTGAACAAATAATAAAGGAGAACTTCCCCATTCTGGCAAAGGAAATAGATTTCCAGGAAGTCCAGGAAGTTCAGAGAGTCTCCAAGGAGGAACAGACCAAGGCACATCATAATTACCTTAGCCAAGATTAAAGATAAGGAGAGAATCCTAGAAGCAGCACCACAAAAGAAGAGAAATACCTACAAAGGAGTTCCCATCAGACTGTCAGCTGATTTCTCAAAAGAGTCCTTACAGGCAAGAAAGGGCTAAAAAGAAGTATTCCAACTCATGAGAACCAAGATTACTCTATCTAGCAAAGCTTTCATTTAGAATGGAAGGGCAGATAAAGTGCTTCTCAGATAAGGTCAAGTTAAAGGAGTTCATCATCACCAAGCCCTTATTATATGAAATGTTAAAGGGACTTATCTAAGAAAAAGATAGAAAACATGTACAGTAAATGACAACAAACTCATAATTATTAACAACCACACCTAAAACAAACTAAGCAAACATCTAGAGCAGGAACAGAACCACAGAAATGGCAATCACATAGAGGATTAGCAACAGGGGAGTGGGAGGAGGAGAGGGGGGGAAAGGTTCAGAGAATAAGTAGCATTGATGGTAGGTAGAAAATAGACGGGGGGGAAGGTACGAATAGTATGGGAAATGTAGAAGCTAAAGAACTTGTAAGTATGACACATGGACATGAACTAAAGGGAGGGAATGTGGGTAGGAAGGGGTGTGCAGGGTGGAGGGGAGTGAAGGGGGAAATGGGACAACTTTAATAGCATAATCAATACAATACATTTAAAAAAAGAAAAAAATAATTATATGAGGGGCCAAGATGGAGGCATAGGTAGATATGCTTTGCTTCCTCACACAACCAAAACAAGGATAACAACAAATTAAAAACAAATAAACTAAAAACAACCAGAACTGCCAGAAAATTGAACTGTATGGAAGTCCAACAACCAAGGAGTTAAAGAAGAAACATTCATCCAGACTGGTTGAAGGGGCGGAGACAGGCAGCCAGGACAGAGAGGACACACAGCAAAATGGCAGCTGGTGGACAGGGTGGCCACACATTGAGTGCAGATAAACCAGGAAGAACAACAGGGAAGCAAAACAGACTGCACAACCCAGGGTTCCAGGGCCGGGAAAGAAAGCTTCAAAACCTCTGGCTATAGAAATCTATAGGGGTTGAGGCAGAGGGAGATACTCCCAATCTCACAGGAGAGTCTGATGGAGGTGCCCATGGGATCCTAGAATGTACAGAAACTCACCCACCCAGGAATCAGCACCAAAAGGGCACAACTGGCTTGTGGGTAGCATGGAAAGTGACTGAAAGTGGGGCAAGAGCTAAGCATTTGGCATTGTTCTCTCTTGGACCCCTCCCACACAAACAGTGCCACAACACAGCAACATGGGTTGCCCCACCTTGGCAAATACCAAAGACTCCACCCCTTACAATGTAAAAGGTATGCTGAAAAAAAAGAAACATGGCCTAAATGAAAGAACAGATCAGAAGCTCCAGAAAAAGAACTAAGGGAGGAGGAGATAGACAACATATCAGATGCAGAGTTCAAAACACTGGTAATCAGAATGCTCACAGAAATAGTTGAGTATGGTCCAAAATAGAGGAAAAACTGAAGGCTATGAAAAGTGAAATAAAGGAAAATGTACAGGGAACCAATAGTGACAGAAAGGAAATCAGGACTCAAATCAATGCTTTGGACCAGAAGGAAGAAAGAAGCATTCAACCAGAACAGAATTAAGAAAAAAATTTTTTTAAAAAGAGAGTTTGAGGAACCTCCAGGACAACTTTAAATGTTCCAACATCCGAATCATAGGGGTGCTAGAAGGAGAAAAGGAAGAGGAAGAAATTGAAAACTTATTTGAAAAAATAATGAAGGACAACTTCCCCAATTTGGCAAGGAAATAGACATGGAAGTCCAGGAAGCTCAGAGAGTCCCAAACAAGTTGGACCCAAGGAGGAACACACCAAGGCACATCATAATTACATTACCCAAGATTAAAGATAAGAAGAGAATCTTAAAAGTAGCAAGAGATAAGGAGACAGTTACCTACAAAGGAGTTCCATAAGACTGTCAGCTGATTTCTCAAAAGAAAACTGACAGGCAAGAAGGGGCTAGAAAGAAGTATTCAAAGTCATGAAAGGCAAGGACATACATCTAAGACCACTCTATCCATTAAAGCTTTCATTTAGAATGGAAGGGTAGATAAAGTGCTGCCCAGGTAAGGAAAAGTTAAAAGAGTTCATCATTACCAAGCCCTTATTATCTGAAATGTTAAAGGGACCTATCTAAGAAAAAGAAGATCAAAATATGAAAAGTAAAATGAGAACAAACTCACAATTATCAACAACTGAACCTAAAAACAAAACAAACTAAGCAAACAAGTAGAACAGGAACAGAATCACAGAAATGGAGATCACACAGATGATTATCAGCTGGCAAGGGGAGGGGGCAGAATGGGGGAAAAGAAACAGGGAATAAGAAGCATGAATGGTAGGTACACAATAGACTGGGGGATGTTAAGAATAGTATAAGAAATGGAGAAGCCTAAGAACTTATATACATGACCCATGGACTTGAACTAAGGGTGGGGGGGAATGCTGGAGGGATTGGGGTACAGGGTGGAGGGGGATAAAGGGGAGAAAAGTTGGGATGACTATAATAGCCTAATCAATAAAATATACATAAAAATAATTATAAAGACAAGAAAGGAGGGAAAAATTTATTCATGATACTTGTTATATGAGCCTGAGGGATAAAACTGCATTCTCTCTCCCCATCAATAACTTAAACTTTCAAACATGTAGGAATAGTTAAGGATTCCTTCTGGACTATTTTAGGGAACAAATTTATTAGTTCTATAGCATCTCATAATCCTGGGGTATTTAGGAAAACTACATTCTTTGGATTCTGAAACCCTAGCTGTTTCCTTGAGCTACTTCAAACAATGCAGCTTTTGCTGACAGGGCACTCTATGGCCCAGCAGTGTTGTTGAATTATAAGTAAATAATCTTGAAACAAATCCGTGGTTGACACACTGTCGTATTATGTTTACTGCTCCTGGGGAGGGATTTATTGTGAGGATATTGAAAAATTCCACTGCTGTTTGAGAGAAGTGACAATTGGGATCACCCATAAATTAAAGTGACTGCCCTCTGTAGCATAGATATGGTCCAAAACATTGCACGCACACTAAAATGTCATATGCGAAATAGAACAGTGCTGGATAAGAATATATAACATTACTAAATAAAAACAGATACTGTGGATCTGACATATGTTTAAATTGCCAAGTTTGACTTCAGCTAGCATTGAATGTTTCCCAGGATTAATAAACACGGGAGTCCTGAAGTAGAGCAGAAAAAGTAACTTCAATTCAACTGCATCTTGCTTTATTTTTGCATAGATTTCAAGATGTAATTTAGGTTGATCTTTAGAAATGGTAAAATATGAGAGGGAAGATGATGGCATGGTAGGAGGGAGCAGATTCCACTTTCCCCTATGCATGGGAGAAAAATCTAGCTGATCTACAGAGGAACAGAGCAAACAGCCAACAGTACCACAGTATATATGAAAATAGGAGATCAAAAATTGTAGCAGACGTTGAAAAACCAGATGGTAAGGAGAGTACTTCAGTACAATGAGGGCCCAGGGATCAGCACGGAGACCAGGGCGGCTGCAGCCCCAGGCCCAGCACCCGCTGGGTCTGCCACAGGACTCTAGGGAGGAGGCTGGGTCAACTGCTCCCTCCCCAGCCAAACAAGGTTTGAACAGCAGTGGGAGATACCTGGTGGCTTGAAGTCACAGAGAGGGTAGTTAAGGATGGAGTGGCAAACACACAGGGGCTGTGAGCACCCATACATAGTCCTGGTGTGACCAGAGGCAGCCTGGCCATGTGCCCACAACTGGAGGAGGAGGCTTTGTGGAAGACCAGGAGCCCACGCCTGTGAACCTGGGGAGCATGTGTGAGCTCTGTAGGAGACCCAGAGCCCACACCCATAAACCTGGGGTGAGTGTGCGCAACACAGGAAACTCATGGAGCTCACACCCGAAAACTTGGGCAGGGCACAAGCTCTGTAGGAAATCTGGAATCTACACCTGTAAACACGGGGAGTGCTTGATCCCTGGGAGTCCCAAGCTCACACCCATAAACTCAGGGAAGGCGTGCACTCTGCAGGAGGCCCAGAGCCCACGCCTGAGGCCCTGCCCAGAGAGGTGACAGGCTAGCTCTGGGGAGAGTGCACAGATGGCACTGAGGAGAGTATCCCAAAGCTGATTGAGTGCTGAACAGGGGGAAAAGCATACCAGCCACCCCTCAGCCTGTTGCAGCCAGCAAGACCAGAAAAACCAGTTTGGCCAGTTTGAAACCAACAAGAAGGGTTTTTTTTGTTGTTGTTGTTTGTTTGTTTGTAGTTGTTGTTTGTTTGTTTGATTCTTTAAGTAATTTTTAATTTTTCATTATTATTTTTATCCCTCAATTCCTTTTGCTTCTCTTTCCTTCTTTCTTGTTTTATTCCTTCTTCCTTTCTTTCTAATTTTATCTCTTCTTCCTTCCTCTTTCTTTTTCTCTTTTTCATTTCTTTTTTCTTTTTAAATACCCACAAGTGAGATTAAAAAAAAACCAGAAGTGTGAAAAAACCAGCATTGGACCCAAAGAGGGGGCATCCCAACAGCTGGGACAGTGAGACAAATTTCACTTTGCTATTACAGAGAAACTGCAAGTTATTGCATATTTGTATTATTATTTTTACATCTTTTATTCAAATAGTATTTTTGTATTTCTCTTATTTCTGTTTAGTCTTCTTTCTTGACTGGTTATATTGTATCATTTGACAGGTTTCCCCTGCTCTCTCATTCATAGTGTATTCCTAATTTACTGTCCTTCACTCCACTTGTGTTCCACTAGCACACTACTCAAGGTCCTATACTCCCTATTCTTGTTATCTGGACATCATAGATTCTGTCATATGATGGTTGCTCTAATATTATTGTAAATAATAGTTGTTTCATACAATTGTATATCCTACACAACACCTCTCCCAGATCTTAGCCCACTTCACTGTTTCCTGAACTCTATTACTGTAGTGGTAAACTGTATTTTCTCACACACTACACCTATTTACTCTCCTTTACTCTCACCTTACCTCAGAATCTGATCACCCACAACCTCACTGCTTTTTAGATCCAACTCCAATCCTTCTAAAAAGATAAGAGTCTTACCGTCTTTCCATCCTTTCTAAAGAGTGGCAAGTTGGGTGGTAGAACACGGTTAACACTATGCCAAAGATCTCCTGTATCTTCTCTACCAACTGCTACTGTAAATATCATAGAATACTCTCTTGCTGTGTTAAACCATTTTGCCTTCCCCCTCCAAATGAGCACAAAAAAGAGTAGGTGGAAGCTGTGAACACAAGGATACTTGAAAGAGACTGCACCACTGAATCTCACAGGTATTCTACCACAGAAGTTCACACCATAAGCCCAGGGAGCCAGAACAGATCAGTTGAAGAAGCTGAGGCTGACAAGAAGAGTCTCACAAACAATGAGCAGACAAAGAAACAATCCTCAAATGAAAGGAAAGGAGGAAGCCCCAGAAAGAATGCTAAATGAAACAGAGGCAATTCAACTATCAGATATTAAGTTCAAAGCAGTGGTTATCAAGAAGCTCAATGAGCTCACAATGAGCTATGAGAAATTACAGGGAAAATACAATGAACTCACTGAAAACTATATCAACATGAAGAAGGAAATAGAAACTATCAACAAGGGCCAGGAGGAAATGAAGAATACAATTTCTGAACTGAAGAACACAGTACAAGGAATGAAAAGCAGGATTGATGAAGCACAAGATTGGATCAGTGAGCTGGAGGATAAAGTAGAAAAAAACACCCAGAAAGAGCAAGAAAAGGAAAAGAGGCTCAGAAAGAATGAAGAGGGATTAAGAGAAATGCAAGACAATATGAAACATAATAATATCTTTATAACAGGGATACCAGAAGGAGAAGAAGAAGAGCAAGGGATAGAAAACCTATTTGAAAAAGTAATGATGGAAAACTTCCCTCATTTGATGAGAGAAAAAGTCACACAAATCCAGGAAACACAGAGAGTCTTGATTAAGAGGAACCCAAAGAGGCCCACTTCAAGACACATCATAATTAAAATGGCAACATTCCAAGACAAAGAGAGAATCTTAAAAGCAGCAAGGGAGAAAAAGGAAGTAACATACAAGGGAGCCCCGATAAGGTTAGTAGCTGACTTCTCAATGAAAACACTCCAAGCCAGAAGAGAATGGCAAGAAATATTCCAAGTAATGAGAACCAGAGGCCTGCAACCAAGGCTACATTACTCAGCAAGCCTTTCAGTCAAGATAGGCCAAATGAGGAGCTTCCCAGACAAAAGAAGCCCAGAAGAATACACTTCCACCAAATCAGCTCTGAAAGACATGCTAAAGGGACTGCTTTAAGGAAATGAAGTAAAAGAGAAAGAGAGAGAGAGAGAGAGAGAGAGACAGGTACAAAAATGGCAATGAATAAGTATCTATCAATAACAACCTTAAATGTAAATGCATTAAATGTTCCAATCAAAGGACATAGAGTAGCTGAATGGATAAGAAAGCATGTCCCACACGTATGCTGCCTACAAGAGACCCACCTCAGGATAAAAGACCTACATAGACTCAAAGTGAAGGGCTGGAAACAAATTTTCCAAGCAAATGGACAGGAAAAAAAACCTGGGGTAGCCATACTCATATCAGACAAAATAGACTTCAAAAGAAGGGTCATAAAGAGAGACCCAGAAGATCACTTCATAATACTCAAGGGAAGAATCCGCCAAGACATAAACATTGTAAATATATATGCACCCAACATAGGAGCACCCAAATACTTAAAGAAAATCTTAGAGGACTTCAAGAAAGATATTGACAGCAACACAATTATGGTAGGGGATTTTAATACCCCACTGTCAAAAATGGACAGATCTTCCAAACAAAATACCAAAAAAGATATTGTGGCATTGAACAACACTCTAGGTGAAATGGACTTAACAGATATATATAGAGCCCTTCATTCCAAAGAAACTAAATACATGTTTTTTTTCAAATGCACGTGGAACATTTTCAAAGATAGACCACATGATAGGACACAACCAAGCCTCAGAAAATTCAAAAAAATTAAAATCATACCAAGCATTTTCTCCAACCACAAGGGACTAGAGATCAACCCCAAGGGGAAAAACCCAAAACCCTCAAAATCATGGAGATTGAATAGCATGTTATTAAACAATGAATGGGTCAAGAATGAAATTAGGGAAGAAATCAAAAAGTTTCTGGAAACAAATGAAAATGAACTCACAACAACCCAAAACTTATGGGACACAGTGAAGGCAGTCCTCAGAGGGAAGTTCATAGCAATACAGGCATACCTAAAAAAAGATAGAAATATTTCAACCGAACAACTTAACCCTATGCCTACAAGAACTCGAGGAACAACAACAAAGACAGCCCAGAGCAAGTAGAAGAAAGGAAATAACCATTTTCAGAGTAGAATTAAATGGCATAGAGACTAAAAGCACAATTCTAAGGATCCATGAATCCAGGAGCTGGTTCTTTGAAAAGATAAACAAAATTGACAAGCTTTTAAGCAAGCTCATCAAGAAAAAAAGAGAGAGGACCCAAATAAACACAATCAGAAATGAAAGAGGAGAGATTACAACTGACACCACAGAAATACAAAGGATTGTAAGAAATTACCATGAAGAACTGTATGCCAAGAAATTTGAAAACCTAGGTGAAATGGACAAGTTTCTAGAAAAATATAATCTTCCAAAACTCAGTGAAGAAGAAGCAGAAAGCCTGAACAGACTAATAACAGCAGATGAAATCGAAGCAGTAATCAAGAAACTCCCAACAC